>JAHLWY010000185.1:0-212500 GCA_020002185.1 Paraescarpia echinospica
AGTGATTTGTAAATTGTTAGAAAGAGTAATTAAAGATCACAAGGTGGATTTTCTTGTTAAACAAAACTTGATAAACCCATCTCAACATGGTTTTTTTAAAGCGAGGTCATGCTTAACAAATATGTTATGTTTTTTGGAAAACATCACTAAGTGGGTAGATGAGGGATCACCAGTAGATATCATCTACTTAGATTTTCAAAAAGCTTTCGACAAAGTACCACATCAAAGATTACTGCTTAAACTAAAGGCCCATGGCATAGGAAATGGTATAATAAACTGGATAGAACAATGGCTGATTGACAGAAGACAACGTGTAGTAGTTGATGGGGAGGCTTCAAACTGGAAATCGGTATTGAGTGGGTACCACAGGGATCAGTACTAGGACCTATATTATTCTTAATATATATCAACGATTTGGATGATGAAATAACAAGCAAGGTGTTGAAATTTGCGGATGATACAAAAGTGTTTAGAAGGATTAAAAGCGATGGAGATAGACAGCATTTACAAGATGATCTTGATAGGTTGATAAAATGGTCTGAAAAGTGGCAAATGCTGTTCAATTTTGGGAAATGTAAATGCCTCCACACAGGACATGGGAATGAAGAGGTAGAATATACAATGGGGGGTACTGTCTAAGTACTACTGTAAAAGAAAAGGACTTAGGTTAACCATTAGTGCTGATGAAGGTTTCAGAGCAGTGCGGAATTGCAGCGTCAAAGGAAATCCAAATCCTTGGATTAATTAGGCGAAATATAGCGCATAAGAAAAAGAATTAATACCGCTGTACAAAACAATAGTGAGGCCTCATTTAGAATATTGTATACAAGCATGGAGGCCATATCGCAAGAAGGACATAGATATGCTAGAAAGAGTACAGAGGAGAGCGACTAAAATGATACCAAATCTGAGGGATCTTAGTTACGAAATACGCCTAAAAGAATGTGGTTTAACAACACTAGAGACCAGGAGATTGAGAGGAGATCACATAGAAGTGTTTAAAATATTGAATGGTTATGAAAATATTGATAGAAACATTTTTTTCTCAGTTAAGAAAGATAGAAGGACCAGAGGACATGAAGCTACATTAGTAAAGGAGCAGTGTAGATTAGATATAAGAAAGTTATCATTCTCACAAAGGACTGTAAATGAATGGAACAGATTATCTCCTGATTGTGTTGGTGCTAGAGCGTGAATATGTTTAAAAATAAAATCGACACACACCTAAAAAAGGCGGGATACATGTAGATAAAAAGTATTGGACTCTCGATAAGCCAAAAGGCTTCCTTGTCCACCTGTCATCCAGAGTAATTTTCTGGATGGCAATCTTGTTAAATCTTGTTAAATCTATATATATATATAAATAATAGGTTTTGAAGGACGCCATGTTTAAAAAATGGCGGATATATGAATCTCACCGTAGATCACATGTAACATGGTTGGCGACACAATATATGTTCTTTGAGTCGTGTGCCCAGTGCCCTCGCTGTTTCTCCTATGTAGTGATGGTCGCATTCTGGGCATTGTATGTCATATACCACCCCACACTTTGCTGCCTTGTTTGTTTTATCTTGTTGGTGTATAAGCAGGGACCTGAGGGTGTTGGTAGGTTTGTGGCACACTGGTATGTCGTAGGACTTGCAAATCTTTGCCAATTGGTCAGACAGCTTACTGACCTGATCTAGGTTAGACCTATGGCATGATATGTTCTGTTGGTTTCTTTGGTGTTAACATTCTCCTTATTTCTCCTTGGTTGTGTGGTTTGTAACCGTTCGTTTTTAGAACTTACTTGATGTCCTACACTTCTTTGGTCTTATCTTCCTCTTCAGTTACCAAACTATCTGCCGTTTGGAAAATGTTCCACTACACACACCATTCGCACTCCAGACCAGCGCATAAGTTAATTCCAAATGTTAATTTGATAATTAAATTAAGTAAGTTAAGTTAACTTAATTAACTTAATAAATACCTAATACTTTTTAAACAACTTTGTTAAAATGTGTCGACATTCCTTTGTGCAGAATGAAATCGTGCACGGAATATGCTAGCAGAACGTTGTCAGCACGTGTACTTCTTATCGGCTGTATTTGACAAAGTCGACCAGAGAGTGATGTTGGCGAGGCTCTCAAATGTAGGTGTGGCCCAAACTAGAACTGAAATAGATTATGTAAGTGAATCTTGTCCTCTGGATCGCGACTCAAAATGGGATTGCAGATTCATTTTGAATGGATCGCGAAGAGTCTTCAGTGACTGTCCGAAATTCCCGTTGTCATCCATTTTGTTCGCACCAGGTACACGCGAGACGTACGACGTATGCCAAATGTTGCATTGATTTGAAACAACATGTGCTATATGATTTCACACGACATTTCTAATTCAATCGATATTTGAAATAAATTGTTAATAATGCATACATATGGTATGCAGTAAAATTATGTATGAAGTCGCCCAAAATGCGTCTTGCGAGCACTGGGAAAACATTCGTGACGTTTTTGATTCACTCCATATTGAAGTCTTCAAAGTGCATTTTCAAATACAAATATCTCTTTAATTAATATGTCGAGATTGGTATTGTTTACCTTATTGTCTACCTCATTGTTATCACCAGCAGAAATGCATATGAAATAAATTAGCATATTCGAACATATTCGAAATCGTGTTATCATTTCGACATCGTCCTATATGTTTGCATTTGATATGCTTGCGGTGTTCTCTTCCTGCGCCCATAACTAAAACAACTGCGCGGTCTTAAGGACAGTCATATTTTAATAACATTTCAAATCTTAGAAACTGCTTATCCCATCTTGACCACATGTAAAGTGTATTAAGTCTATATGAAAACAAAGTCAGGTATTAAATAATAATAATGAATTCACATAATGAGAACAAGGTAATTCTTGGAAATCATAACACGGTTGGTTTGTTAGAAAGTCCCATGGAAAATGCAATTCATATATTTTTATTGTTGTCTTTTCTTCTACCAAATATAATATTATGTTGTGCAAAGATGTAGTTTAGCTGAAAAATAGTAATAATTTTGAGTTCATTTTCAGTATCACTTTATATTTAAACAAATGATAAAGAAACTAAAACATATTTTAATGAAAAGTGTTTTCTTTATTCAGCCAAACTACTTCATTGCACAACGTGATGTATTATTTGTTAGAATAAATAACAAACATGAAAATAAGTCAGGCACCAGAGTAAACCATGTATTTAGTCGCAGAGACCTATGTTGCATACAAGCCAATAATAATTGTCTGGATCATATCTTATAAATGTTGTGATTTTGACAGAAATGCATACATTATAATGCCACGTTTCAATCTTCAGTTTATTCTTCTACATATAATACAAAACTGAAGGTATTTCTCAAAATGTAGCTTTATAAGGTAGGCCTAAATTTTAGCAATATCGCTGTATCTCTTTGCGACTTTCCCGTAAATAGTGAGCGTAGTTAATATTAACATACTTTTGTGAAGTGACATGTGCCTTGAAGTGTCATGTAGTCCCCACTATAGTGCTGTGAGTGCAGTGCAGTGTGTTGTTTGACGTTGAGTGCCGTGTAGTGTGTTGTATGACGTTGAGTGCAGTGTAATGTGTTGTCAGACGTTGTGTGCAGTGCAGCGTGTTGGCTGACGTTGAGTGCAGTGCAGTGTTTTGTCTGACGTTGAGTACATTGTAGTGTGTTGTTTGACGTCGATTGCAGTGTAGTGTGTTGTGTTATGTTCAGTGCAGTGTAATGTGCTGCATGAAGTTGAGTGCAGTGCAAGGGGTTGTCTGACATTCAGTGCAGTGCAGTGTAGTGTGTTGTCTGACGGTGAGTGCAGACAACACACTACACTGCACTGAATGACGGTGAGTGCAGTGTAGTGTGTTGTGTGGCGATGAGTGCAGTGTAATGTGTTGTCTGACGTTGAGTGCAATGTAGTGTGTTGTCTAGCGTTGAGTGCAGTGTAGTGTGTTGTCTGACATTCAGTGTAGTGTGTTGTCTGACGTTGAGTGCAGCGAAGTGTGTTGTCTGACGTTGAGTGCAGTGTAGTGTGTTGTCTGACGTTGAGTGCAGTGAAGTGTGTTTTCTGACGTTGAGTGCAGTGTAGTGTGTTGTCTGTTGTTGAGTGCAGTGTAGTGTGTTGTCTGACATTCAGTGCAGTGTAGTGTATTGTCTGACTTTGAATAAAATATATGGATTTGTCTGATGTTGAGTGAATTGTATTGAATTGTCTGACGTTGAGATGAGTACAATATAGTGTGTTGTGCAGTGAAATGTGTTGTCTGACTTTGAGTGCAGGGTAGTGCGTTGTTTGGAGTTAAGTGCAGTGTATTGTGTTGTTTGATGTTGAGTGCAATATAGTGGGTTGTCAGACGTTGAATTCAATGTAGTGTGTTGCCTGGCGTTGAGTGTAGTGTAGTGTGTTTTTTGATGTTGAATGCAGTAAACTGTATTGTTTGGTCGTTGAGCTCTGATGCTTGCAGGGAGTTGTCATGAAGATCAACGCCAACCAACGTTATGCGACGACGGCAGCCACCACATTAGTGTTACGTGAGGTCAGAAGAAGGATGATTTTCCTTTCAACAATTTACTTTGTGAAGGTATATGTTTGGGCATGTCATATATTTCAATATCTACAACTAAAACGTATCTTGTGAAAAAAGTATGCTTGGGTATGTCATATTTGTATCTACAATGTACGTTGTGATGATAAATGCGTGGGTATGTCATATTTGTATATTTTTGTATCTGCAATGTACCTTGTGAAGACATATGCTTGTCATATCCCCTATACACCTTGTGATATATAGAGTAAGCAAACAGTTAAGACAGTTATTAATGTGCTATTATATAATCCCCACTTTGTAATCTGATTGGACAGCCAGGTCACATGACATCGGCAAATGGTTTGATTTGTAATTTGTTTTTCTGAAAATGTATTTTATATAATCCTTTGATACTTACTCTGATATACATAGTAGCTTATTTAAAGGAAAACAAAATGCAACGTTTTGGTGTTAAGCATCTAAAAGAGTTAATACAAACTAACAATTTCCAATTACAATCAATTTGTTAACGTCAGCGGTTTACCTGGAAAACATTTTTGAACACACAACTACCGAATTTCTATGAACTGCGCCATTGTTAGAAGAAAATGACGTCACCAAGTCGAGTAAATTGTCTGTGTAGTATTTGTTCACAACTCCATAAGGTGGCGCTATGGTAAGTTTACCAAGTAAACTTTGCGCGCATGCGCTGTGACTGCGTAAATAAGATGGTGTGTCGATACGGTTTCCGATTCTTCTGACGACGAAAACCAAATGGATTGAGAAGCAGCTGGTTACTGGCTTGAACCACACAGATAATTGCCTATTTTGGAAGACAGGCCAGAGGCGCGTGCCGGAGAGCACGAAAAGGAAGACCCACGGGCAGTGGAAATGTTGAGGCGCATAGAGCATGCCGAGATGGTGTCGTTGTGGAAAGTGCCGTAGCGATTCCGGAACAGGAGGCGGTTGCAACTCGACAGCACGCCAAGCCTATTGCCTATTGGTGAAGGTAATTATTAATATGTCTAGTTTATTGTTTAAATAACCGATGAGCCTAAATTCCGGGCTGAGTATGAACAGCGAGAGATGATCGCTCGGGCCGGGACACGTCACTTGTTTTACACTTGAGTTGACTTTAATCGACATAGATCTCAATCTCTGTCAGTGCCACTGGACTCACTCCCAAAGTTTACAATGGGTCTCATGAATAAAATATATACTGAAGTTTTTTGTCAACCAGAGCCCCCATTTGTTTTGGTGACAAAGAAAATGGCCACCATTTTGTGCAAATATTGACATATTTCAAAACGGCCATCCTTAATCTTTTTGATATTTCTATGGAACCTGGTATAACACTGAGATGAATACAGTTAAAGGATCGTAATGCATTCTTTGTTAAATTTGTTAAGAATAATAATCCATGTTTGCTTAACATTCGCGTAAAACTGTTATGTAAATGCTTAATTCTTTGTTACAGGTGGACTGCTGTGCATTACAAACAGCAGCGGATTTACAATTCTTTGTTTGGTGCAGGTGGTGCAGCAGAATGTACTAGTTGCCATGAACCATACACAGTTAGATGACTGGTAACAAGACCATCCAACAAACAAGTACGTATATATATGCATGCATTGTTATTAGTTTATTAATACAATACAACATCATAGTAACACTAGCAATACAAATATATATATATAGATCATTTTGTCAGCAATCTCATGTCTGATGCCCAAATTATTAGTAATCTTGCAGGGAAATGACTTAGTCTACTTACCATACGTCATCTACCATCCACATGCTAAGCAAATTCACATCATTGAACTGACTACCATTTGAAACTAACATCAAGAAAGATCATGTATTCACAACTAACAAGCATGCCACACTATTCCATGATGTAAACAATAACGGAATAAAACCAGAATCACCATGCATTGAAATAGGCTGCAGAGGCTATGTATCTGAACCCTCCAATGTAAGACTGACAACCTCCTTAAAATATGTTGGAATAAAACCACCAACAAAACAAACAAAAGTAATTCTATCGTATCCTTGTCTAAACTAGCCCTGCTAACGCCATTCACCCTTTCTAAATGTAAAGACGAACCACAGTGGTTTGACCCAAGACTAATTGAAGTATGATGACCATCACCATAATATGATAATAAATATATAAAATTCCCCTCAATGCCTAAATGTATTCATGTTCAGTATGACTTTAACCGTTAATAATGTTTACCTGCTACAATATACATACATACATGCATAGTTATTTACTGTATTCACACAGGTACTAGGGTTATCGTTTCACACTTTATTGTATTCTACTGTATGAATAAAGTGATACTCTCTCACTACAGAACAAATTATAATGGTTCCACTTATATTATTATATACACGTTATCATAACTTGTAGATACAATGCTTGTGGAACCAGCATAATTTGTTCTGTAGTGCAAAAGTAAAAATATTTGCCTTATTCCAGATGAACACATGTTTAATGGTAAACAACTTATATAAAGGAATAGTGTAATTACAGAACCAATTTTTATATGTCATTTATTTACAATGTCAGATGTTTATTTGAGTCAAATTTATTTCAGGTCTCTCAGGTGGGCTGCATACAGACAGTTCACCTGGTGGATCCATGGCAAGCTGGGCCGAAGGGTACGGAGGGTTCTACCAGCTTGCGTCAGCCATGAAATAAGATCAAGGTTCCATTACAAATAAGGCATTCCATCATCACATTCCTTCACTTAATTTATTATAACTTGTTTATTTTTCTTAATTTTTTTATCTACTGTATATACAGTCACTGTATTTTGATATAATGTTTTGATTTTATATTTCTTTAATAAAATTGGTGATACCGACACAAGGGCTATTATTTATGTCATTACAGACAATTGCATTGAGATCACTCAAGTAACTGTACTAATAAATGTACACAGCAAATGATTACAAATAGTAGGTAGGGTGATACAGAATGGGCACTATCCATCTGTGGAGTATTCGTCTCCTCACATCTGAGTAACTGAACTACTGAAAAGAAGTTGGTCATCAGGAACTTTGACTACGTAACATTTTTGGTCCCATACATAAGTCGGTGGTCCAAATATTAACATATAACATGTAAACAGCATTTGCATTATCCGTTTTGGAAGTCTGAATAAACACATTTACTGATAAGGTAGTAGTCATGCTGGCTGGTACTTTTGAGTAGTCATCCTGGAAAAAAAACGAGTTGAATACCTATGAAATGCGGTAATTTCGAAAACTGATTATAATGTTAGTTATGCATAGGAGCTGTATTTTAGAGTGTTTGGGACTTACAGCAATAATCATTACTTGGGTCGTGGTCCCTACTCATCATCTACTGATTGAAAATGTAAGGGCTACTTGTTGCTTTGGATATGCAGGTATAAAATGAATATATATCAAGTTTGGATCTTACTCCAGCAACTATGTGTCACCGTTGCATGTTACACAATACCATTACAGATGGTTTGATACATTCTGTATCCAAAGAATGAGGTCCTCGCATCACTTGCCTCTGTATTTTTATAATACAAACATACAAAGTGTATCTGGTGAGATCATTGATAACTCTATTTGGATTACATAATTACTCCCAGAGATATCCTTCTTCCAAATGCAGAATTTAAATGAGAAAATGGCCATCAATTATGGATGCATAATGAATAAAAATTACTTGATATCGACACCCTTATTCCATGGATAAGAGTAGTTTAAAAGTATATAATTGTAAAATTATATATATTCACTGTAAACATAATAAGCTATCATAATAACATCATGACATAAATATAAATTTCGATATATGACAATGTCTAATGCAATATGAATGGATAAGATACCTATTCACCAGAACGTATTTAACAGTCTTTGTTCATTTAACACAAAATACAGTCAGTTTTGCAATGTTACTATAAACGACAATTATTCCAGCCCACGTTAATCCGTTACTGTAATATCGCTCACGCGGCTTAATTGTCGTTAACGTTGCCATTCAGCTTTCTTCTAAAGACTAAACTCCATTGTGCAATGTAGTTCATTCTGCTATTGTTCTAGCTTGCCTCGAGCAAATCTTACAACGTCTCAAATGGCACAAGATTATAATTGGATACCGAGTACGTCGTAGTACTATCCTTCTTGCGATCTTATTTCTCAGCGTGTTTGACCAAAAATATGCGTCGCTTCGACGGCGGAGGTCCGTGAACTAAATATCGTCAGCATTGCTCCAGGCTTCAAAAATCGACGTTGGTGACATTTTGTCGGATCTTGTCCCATTAACCGATGGTATACATCTACTTCAAAACACGTATCTTCAAAATGAGCCGAACAAAGTGTATTATATTTCGAGGGCTTCCAAGACAGTTCCAACCAGCCCGTCCGCAGTTATGAATCCACTGTTTCAATTCTGGTCAATTCAAAGAGATACAATCTCATTATCCTTCGCTGTACTATTGTTACAACCGTGTGGAGAACAGTATGGCACATTGCAAGTCACGTTTTCATTGCAAGCCGAACTTATATAACTAATATAACGAACCGCTTGCCATAAAGAGTATTGACAACTGATCCAACTACGCGAATTTATTGATGGGGCCAATGGTGAAGCCGCACGGGGAATCATTCTTCACAACAAAATCATGCAGAGAAAAACGTTTCAACAGCAGGATATATTGGTTCTTTACACAATAGCTTGTATATTGGTTCTTGATACACTAGCTACTCTGTCTCTTGGTTCTTCATACAGTAGTTAGTATGTTGTTTCAACATACATTAGCTAGTCTGTTGGTTCTTCAAGCATTAACTACATTGTTTGTTGGTTGGTCATCCATTAGCTACTCAGTATGTTGGTTCTTCATCTTTACACATTACCTAGTCTGTTTGTTCTTCATACATTAGCTAATCTGTTGGTTCTTCATATATTAGCTAGTCCGTTATTTATTCATACATTACCTAATCTGTTGGTTTTTCAAATATTAGCTAGTATGTTGGATCCTGCTGTTGAAACGTTTTTCTCTGCATGATTTTGTTGTGAAGAATGATTCCCCGTGCGGCTTCACCATTGGCCCCATCATGTCTGCCAAGCTTGGCATCCCCACCATAGACCTTGGCGCAGCACAACCCAGTATGCACACGATCCGCGATATGTCTGAGACCACTTCTGTCTACTACACCACTGCATTCATTAAGGTGAGTCTACCACACCACCATTCTCTTTAATGTGAGTCAAACATCCAACCGCTCTCGTTAAGGTCAGTCTGTCATACCACCGCTCTCTTTAAAGTAACTCTACCACGCCACTGCTCTCTTTATAAGTGACATGAACAGGAAGGAAAATACGTTATAATCAATAAAATGTATCTAAAATAAGTCAATCACGCTTTCCACATTTGTTTGAAATTTGTTTTAACAAAATTATATACAAATAAGAGTGCTTCAACTTCTTACATAACGACTCAGACATTTTTCCTTCAGTTGTTTGAACATGACGTAATGTGTGCCAAACAAGCTGGCGGCTGGTCAATTGTTTGTTATTTAGCGTTTGTCGCATTGTTGCCTTCCAATAATGACAACCAGTGATAGTATATTGGATGACAGGTATCGAAGCGCTTCGGCGAAGTTTTTTTTTCTCTCCAACGAAGGCCAAAGACAAGAAATTAGTGGATTATAAACAGATAACTCTACTGAATTTGATGGCCTTCACAGCACCATCGATATCGCAACTTGGATTGGAAGTTGGACTCGTATCTACTACATCTGTGAGCATGTCCATTCATCCTGGTTATAATTAAGAGAACCACCAAAACAGCAGAAGTTTGACGTCCCCAAAACAACGACGCCAAGGCGAAGCTGCTTGGTTTCGAGTCGAGGTAATCCAAGAACAGTGTCAAAATGTAGGAGTAGCTGCGATGTATTCGCTATATTATATATACCAAGTTCAACTGATAAATACAGAATAAGACAACACAAAATGTAGTGTAGATTAGTTGATAAAATACCAAATCAGGTGTCACTTTTATTTTATAAAAATCATGTGTAATGTTAGTTTTTTATAATTAACTTTCTGTGTTGCAGAATGTTCACCTATTTGAATAACAAACTCATGGTGTGTGTCTTTCGAAATTATATTCTTGAACAACTGTAACTGCACTGACATCGTGTTGATTTTGGATTTTATTTCGTAAATCATCACATTAAAATGTGACAAAACAAAATAGTGGATTATATTCTGATTTATACTTTAAAGCCCCCTGGCTAGGAGTATTTAGTATGTTAAGATATGTAGACATCCTAACACATTTACGAATCTATTTTGATACATTCTGCCATTGATGAGTAAATTGATGTGACTAATTACACATATATTGGATATTTAACAAGTGTACTACGGATTATGAACATACAAAAATAACGGTCGAACAAAAGCAATACCTGCTCCAGAAGCAGTCTGCGGCGAAATGTCGACTCGAGCGGGTTGGTCGCGATTGTCAATACACGTTGCATTGCGACTATTCTGAATCAGATGTTGAAAATAATCCGGGTGACTGTGATTCTGCGTAATGTCATTAATGTTTTGTTAGTTCCCAGTATAATTTTTGATGTTCGGTCCATGAATATGTAATTGTCGTTTGTAACCGGCGACGAATTTTTTTTTCGTTTTACATTGTCATCATCATTATACATGTCATAAACTTTCCTGAGTGACGTCTATTGCCAATGGTTCATCGCTGTATGCGACAACAGCCCCACAAGTCCTCAAATTTGCGACACATCTCTCCAAATCCGCATCACCAGAAACTTACGCCGTGTCTTCCATGTTTACAGTGGTGAGCCAACTTTGAGCTATGACACATACTACGTCACAGTACTTTTTTAAACAACAATCAAGACAATATTCCATTCAGGATATAATTCGGAAATTAGTCAGATAAGTTTATTTAAACAATAAACTGTGTGTATATATATTAACTAAGAAACTTGTCAGGCATCTCACCTGTCTAAATAGCATCATGTTAGGATATTATTTACTAGGTTAAAATGGAAAATGTATGTACAATATATATGTCAACTCTAAGGCCATTCTACCACACCATTTCCATCGTTAAGGTCAGTCAACCACACCACATCCCTCTTTAATGTCATTCTAACACAACACCATTATCTTTAAGATCAGTCTACCACACCTCTGCTCTCTTTAAGGTGAGTCTACCACATCACTGCTCTCTTCTTTAAGGTGCGTCTACCATACTACTGCTCTGTTTAAGGTCAGTCAACCACTCCACTTCCCTCATTAAGGTCAGTCTACCGCACCACTGCTCTGACTAAGGTCAGTCTACAGTACCACTGCTCTCTTTAATGTAAGTCTACAACACCACTGTTCTCTTTGAGGTGAGTCTACCACACAACTGCTCGCTTTAAAGTGAGTCTACCACAACACTGCCCTCTTTAAGGTGAGTCTACCACACCACTGCTCTCTCTAATGTCAGTCTACAGTACTACTGCCCTCTTTAATGTCAGTCTACCATACCACTGCTCTCTTTAAAGTCAGTCTACCACACCACCGCTCCCTTCACCCAAAGGTAGGACCCCCTCCAACTTCACCTTGCTACCCCAAGTTGGGATCACCGTCACCTTATTACCCCTAGATTGGATCACCTTCATCTTGTTACCCCAAGATGGGATCACCTTCAAATTGTTACCCCACGGTAGGATCACCTTAATGTTGTTACCCTAATATGGGATCATCTTCACCTTATTACCCCAAGATTGGATCACATTCATCTTGTTACCCCAAAATGGGATCACATTCAAATTGTTACGCCACGGTAGGATCACCTTAATGTTGTTACCCAAAATAAGGGGTTATCTTCACTTTGTTATCCCAAGAAGGGCTCACCTTCATCTTATTACCCCAAGATAGGATCACTTTATCCTTGTTACCCCCAGATGGGATCACCTTAACCGTATTAACCCAAGATGGAATCACGTTAACTTTGTTACCCCAAGATGAGATGACCTTAAACTTATTCTAAGATGGGATCACCTTCTCCTTGTTACCCCAAGATGGGATCACCTTCACCTTTTCATCCAATAGTGGGTTCGCCTTGTTCCTGCAGCCATGGTATGGATATGTATATGTGTAACGCGAGTCACGTAAAATTGGTTAGCGTAACGCGATTCACAAAGCTTTCACGGCATGACTTGTCGTTTCTTTTTTGTATTATAATTGTGGATAAGGTAGTTCAAAGACTTCACATTCACAGGCATTATTAGTTTTATTATATCCCATAATCATTGTTATTTCCTGTTGACTGATGAAAAACATACTCACTCAAAAATGTTTTTGATCCGACATAATCCATCATCAATTCATGTATATGCAACCAAACCTCTTGGAAACTAGTACTGTGATACATAACAAGAAACTATAGTATCTAAGACAACACATACATTCAATAAAAAAGAACATTTATTAAAAAAGGATGCAAAAGTTATGTATTAATTAATAACAATGTACTTAGTGGATTGTCAGGATGGTGCGTTCAGGTCTTTTCTGCTATTCGCATAATGTGTTTATGTTAAAATCAATTCTTTTCAGAAGAAAATACTGAATTATAGGTTGCCAGTCAGTAATTCAACAGAGATATTAATGTGATGAAACATATATATGTAACCAAATTAATCATCATTATCACGGACTTTTTAGTAATAAAAAGGGGAACTCCTTAAAAAATTACTGGTACTTTTTGTGTAACATTTAATAAGTTATTTTTAAGACTATCAATAATAAATTGTGAAAAAACTGAATGAAGCCAACCATCACTGTTAACCAGTGGCCGTCTTTTTTTCTAAATGTGTAATTATTAATCACAAATGAAGGCGTCAGAACTTACTTGGATTTATGGATCTATGTAATACTATACATGGAGGTTAGTCTGGATAATTATATTTAGTTGCAAATGTTCTCGCAAATGTATAAGTTCATAATTTTTATGGGAAAAGTGGGCTAGTGTTTTTCAATTCTTGTTAATAGCACATTTCTTGATTTAAATCACCATGTTCAACTTCGCATTACTTTGTAATGGTAACATGGAAAGGCTAATGTCTATTTTTATCTAGTAGTGTTTCCTTTCTCCATTACATGGTCTTCACAACATAATACAAACAGGAACATTAATTTCCTTCAAGCTAAAATGTGCCTGATCAGATAATAAATGGTAGCTGACTTCACGTAACGCGAGTCACTATAACGCGAGTCACGCTGATTATTGTGTATGCTGTTGGTAAAATTTCAATTTACCAATTGTGTTTTTTAAACCCTATTTGTTTGTGATTCATTGACGGGTATTCGTTGGTTTCTGTCATTTATACTTTGAGGAGAAATTTGACATGAATCAAGGTAGGTTTTCGTGTTTTCCTTTTGCTGTAGCACGAGTCACGCTATAATTAGATGCAATTAAAACCATATTATGTAATCAAATTATTATTTGTTGCTACCATTTAATACACTATGCCAATATGTTCTTATTCACAGACGATGGAACTTTGAAATGCATTATTATTATACATATGCCAAAATATATTTTCTAAAATGGACAAAATTGTAACGCGAGTCACGGTGGTAATGACCAGTAGTACTGTAGTCATTAAGAGACAAACTTCTGATATCTGCATCTGTGGGAATAGCAGTTGTGCTAAGGTTACTGTCCATGTCAATGACACGAAGCACAGAAATGTTCATTTCCCGATAGAGTCGCTCAAGCATCGTTTGAATGCATTCGTTGGCATTATCGTTGTTCGTCTGCTGCCGACAGGGGGTTGTCAGATGGTGTTGTCACAGTGTTGAATCCAGCCATCCGATAACAATTGGCGATCGTGGTAGGAACGATTTTATTCCAGGCCGATTTCAACAATGTGACTGAGTCCAAGAGTGTGACAGAACAATGAGAGGCACTGGATCCTGCATCAATGTGCTGGATGAGCTTTGACAGCATCGCTGACATGTAGGGAACTTTCAGGTTTTGTATTATTCCCATAGTCGCAGGGCTCGAGTTTTGATGTGGCATTAGGCAGCAAAAAAAGCAGTTCTGTTGCTTTGAGACTTTGTATTTCTGGATGGGCATGACACTTGTCAATGACCACCAACACTTTGCGATGTTGTTGATGCATTGCCAGGTTAAAAGACCACAGCCAATTGGTGAAGAGTTGTGATGTCATCCATGATTTGGGATTGGCTACGTAGTCTACAGGTAGCTTCCTGATACCTTTGAAGCATCGGGGATGATGGAATTTACCGATGATGAGAAGTGGCCATTTCTCTGTTCCATCAATGTTAGCACATACCATGACCGTGATCCTTTCTTCTGATTTCTTACCAACATAACATTTTGTATGCTTAAAAGCAAGAGTTTTTTCAGGTAGTTGCCTCCAGAAAATCCCTATCTCATAGGCATTGGACACATCTTTAGGAGTTTTGAGGATGTCCTCATTCCAGGAATTTTTCGCGTCTTCATCAACACCACGTAGTCCTTCAAAACTGATGTTGTGACGTTTCTTAAAACGGTCTAACCAACCATCACTGCACTTCCAGTTTGGCTTCTTAGATTACCAGCTAGTTTCTAAAACTTAGATGCTAGTATCGGTCCACTGCCCGGAACGCTTGACGCTCTTACATGTGCAAATCTACGGAGTAGGGCTGCATCTACATCATCGTACTTGGAACAGCGGACTTTCGGTGTTTAGGAGTAGTAAAAAATCGAGTTAACCGAATGAAATAAATGTGACGAGTGAAATCGAGACGACTTAACCGAAAATTCGACTTAAGAGAAGTCGACTTGTGCGGATTATGTTATGACATACAGAATACGAAGACCACCGGGACCGAGGAAAAAGATTCGATTTAAGCGAAAATAGACTTACGCGTGTTCGACTAATGTGGAGTATACTGTAATGACTTAATTACATGAAAAATAATGGGATATTCCTAATTTGGTTAGACAGTTGACTTCTGTAACAATGTAGCTTAGCGTACCTGCGCATTACTATTTATAAAATATTCGTTTCATAATACTAAAACAATTTATAGTAGTGAACATTTCAAAATTATCTCGTAACATAACAAAATGAACAACCCAAATACGTTCTTCTCAAAATTAAGCGCCGCCTTATTACGGCGCCGTCGATCTTGGCCAACGTCGAACCCGGCCTACGTCCATCTCGGCCCGTCATGCATTACACCATCGACAGTTATTTAACAAGATTTAAGATTTAATACGATTGCCACCCAGAGAATTAACTCTAGATGGCTGGTGGACAAGGAAGCCCTTTGGTTAATCAAGAGTTCAACCATTTTATCTACGTGTATCCCGCCCTTCTGAGGTATGTATCGATTTTATTTTTAAACATATTCACGCTACTAGCACCCACACAATCAGCAGATAATACGTTCCATTCATTTACAGTGCTTTGTGAAAATTACAACTTTCTTATATCTAATAAGTGATATTTTTTTACTTATTTCACAGTTAGTTTACCTTTTTTTTCTCGAGACTTTTCGACTTCACCTCTGTTCATGCAGTTCATGGTTTTTCTAATCCAGATCGCTACTTTTATGCCTCTTGTCTTCCAGTCCGACTCCCTGTCCACAAATTTGACCCCTCCCAGTCTACTAAGTGATTTTGCGGTGTCATGTTGTCTGTGATGGCTGATTTGTTCATCTCCTTTTGGGGGCACACACCTGAGTGACTACGTCTGCGCTGAAGGACTACCGTGTCGCCATCTAGCGGTAGTCGTCTGAAGAAGACTGCTGAAAGCAGTCGAAACGTCACGAGAAAAAAGGTAAACTGACTGTGAAATAAGTAAAAACATCACTCATTTGAACCACCCAGTCTGATGAACGTCTTCACTCATTTCTTATATCTAATCTACACTGCTCCTTTGCTAACGTAACTTCATGTCCTCTAGTCCTGTTATCTTTCCTAACTGGGAACAAAATACGTCTATCAATATTTTCATAACCATTCAATATTTTAAACACTTCTATCTGATCTCCTCTCAATCTCCTGGTCTCTAATGTTGTTAAACCACATTCTTTTAGGCGTATTTCACTACTAAGATCCCTAAGTTTTGGTATAATTTTAGTTGCTCTCCTCTGTACTCTTTCTAACATATATATGTCCTTCCTGCGATATGGCCTCCACGCTTGAATACAAAATTCTAAATAAGGCATAATTATTGTTTTGTACAGCGGTATTATTAGCTCTTGTACCTTATACGCTATATTTCGCCTAATTAATCCAAGGATTTGATTTCCATTTGAAGCTACAATTCCGCACTGCTCTGAAACCTTCATATCAGCACTAATGTTTAACCCTAAGTCCTTTTCTTTTATAGTAGTACTTAGTACAGTAAACCCATTGTATATTGTACATCTTCGTTCCCATGTCCTGTGTGGAGGCATTTACATTTCCCAAAATTGAACAGCATTTCCACTTTTCAGACCAAAGATCATCTTGTAAATGGTGTCTATCTCCATTACTTTTAATCCTTTTAAACAGTTTCGTATCATCCGCAAATTTAAACACCTTGCTTGTTATATCATCGTCCAAACCGATGATATATGTATAAATTAAGAAAAATATACGTCCTAGTACTGAACCCTGTGGTACCCCGCTCAATACTGATTTCCAGTTTGAAGCCTCACCATCAGTAGATAGTAGGCGCTGTACGGTCATAAAACCCTACTTATAAAAAACGTTTTAATGACCACTAAACGATTCGAGCACCCAGCTGAGTCAGCAATAATGCGAGACTAATCCTATGTATAAAAAAAGATCAAAGGCTTTGTGTTTTACACTAATGAGTTTGGGAAACCTACTTATAAAAAACGTGATTGATGAGCGATGTAATTTGATACTAATTGGATGATTGACAGTACACTAGAGAGATGCCACCTAGCGGTGAGTGCAGAGAGTATTTTAGTCCTAGCGATCAACGCCGTACCTAGAGCGTGCTGACGTAAGCAATAATGCGTTTATCGCGCTAACCACGCTAAAACCATGCAACGTTTAGTTTCGTACTATTAACGTAGTCCTCAGCGTGCTGACGTAAGCAATAATGCGTTTGTAGTGTATGCCACCTAGCGGTGAGATATAACCGGGGTAAAACCCTTCATAATCGTTGGCGACGGTATAGCTCTCTTAGGAGAGTGTTCGCCTAGGGATCGAAAGGTTCCGGGTTTGAACCCTAGTCGCAACTTTTTAGTGTTGGTATATAAGCGGTGACGGTAGCGGGTGATCTGTAGTCGGTACAATGTCGTCGCCTATAAGGTTTGGTGGATCGCGGTCGTTCTTGTCGAATATGTATATGCGTCGACTGTCGGCGTTCGGTCGGGGCTTTCGATCCGTCGAGCACGCCTATCAGTATAGGAAAGCGATATTCTACGAGGACGTGGAATGTGCCGAAATAATCAAAAGTTCGCGAATCTCTTATGCAGCGAAACGACGCAGTTACGACATTCGACTAAAGAGAATGAGAAACAAATGGACCGACGTTAGGGTGAAATGTATGAGGCTGTTGTTGAGGAGGAAGTTTGACGGATCGAGCGATTTGAAGGCAGCACTGTTGGCGACCGGGGACGCCGAATTGGTGGAATAGATAGCGAGTAAGGAGGGTTTCTGGGGTAGCGGAATCGCGGGCGATGTGGGGAAGAACATGCTCGGTAAACTGTTGTTGGAGTTGCGCGATGAGTATAAAAACGAGTAAAAAAGTGTTCGTCGTTCAGTCGTGAAAAATGAACGGACCGTCGTTGAAGCATCCTTTTACATGTATAGTAGCCGGTCCTACGGGATGCGGCAAGACGACGTTCGTCGAGCGTTTGATACGTTACGACACTATGATCGATCCGCCGCCGGAGAAAATCCTGTGGTGTTACGGACAGTGACAGAGCGGCTACGCGTCTATGTCTTCGAAAATAGAGTTCGTAGACGGTCTGCCGGATCCGAAACGTTTAGACGGTAAAGCGAGAACGCTTCTAGTACTCGACGACCTCATGGAGGAGACCGATAGCCGAGTGACGGTACTATTTACTAAAAAAGTCATCATTGTAATACGTCGGTCGTACAATTGCGACAGAACATGTTTCCGAAAGGGAAAGAAAACCGTACAATCAGCCTGAACGCTCAATACATAGTGCTATTCAAGAGCCCTCGTGACGAGGGTCAAGTAGGTCACCTAGCGAAACAGATGTATCCGGGAAAGGTCAACTACATGATAGAGGCTTTCAAAGACGCGACGTCGTCGGCGTACGGCTATCTATTCGTGGATCTGAAACAGGAAACGGAAGAGGACATGCGTCTGCGTACGTGCATATTTCCGGACGATCGCCTTCAGTACGTGTACGTACGGAAGGGTGGCGGCGGTGGTGGCGGTGGTGGCGTCGGCGGACTATAAGAAGAGAGGGACTACGACGCGTCCGTTTATTAGTCGCTATGAAGGCGCGCGTGACGGGAGCGAAGAGACGGCCGAAGGTGGCGGGACCGACGAATCAAATAAAAAGACACATCGTCGCCCTGCAGCTGTCGGAGAGACATAGGCGGAACATCGTTCTGCGAAAAGCCCTACTCGCCCACGCGGACACCGGTCTCATTTGTAGTCTGTGAGATTGCGCGTACAACATTCTGAGAGGGAACGTGAAGTTGTCGCCGAAACAGAAACGCGTATTGTCGAAATACCGGGATCACCTGCGTAAACTCGTCGACAAACACGTGACGCGTAAGCAGAAGCGTGTCATCTTGCAAAAGGGTGCGGGTGGTTTTCTGACGGCCCTGCTAGCGCCGTTAGCGAGTACCGTTATCTTGCCGCTGCTCAGACAGGTGTTCGGCGGCGCCGGCGGTAATTGATGCAGTACGCGAAGAAGATGGCGTTGGTCGATCCACGATTGGTGGAAAGCCTTCTGCCACGCGCCGATCAGTCGTCGAGCACGCCTCGATCACGTGTGCTGAGTAGCCTTGACAGCGACATGAAGGACATTCTAGAACTTTCGGATTTATCGGAACGAGAAAAGGTAGCGTCGTACAATCAACTGCTGAGTCGGTACAATACGATAGAGGCGGCTCGAGCGGCGCAACCGGTACGCGTGTCGGTGGTGAACAGCGGCGAGACACCCGCGGTACCGGTGGCGCCAGCAGCGGCGGTAGCGCCACCATCGTCGGAGGTGATAGAGCGCGAAATCGTAGCCAGTATGCCGAAAACGTTGAAAGAGAAGACGAGACTGCTGATCGAAAAAATTAAAGCCGATCCGTTGTCTCGATGGAACGATCGCGTTGAATTCGTGTACGACGGTAAAGCGATCGCGGGGAGTAATATGGTCGATCTAGTAAACGATCTCATGCGAACGAGATCGAAGACGACGGCGCCCGTAGGATGGCGGGAGTTCGGATTGCACATGAAGGATATGAATATTCCTATGGAATTCGTAGGCAACCCGCGCTATCGTTCGTACGTGGAGCGACGACGGAAGCAGCTACTAGAAGAGAGGATGACGATGCCGTCGACGTCTAGTTCATCAGCAGCGCCGACTAAGCGGAGACGTCGTATTCGGATGCGAGGCGAACCTAAACGCAGAACCTCTTCTTTGGGCGTCACGGCGTGGGATACGTTGTCGTGATGACGTCACGACGCGCGATCATCGTCGTCGTCATCGTCGGCTTCACCATCGCGCTTATCGCACTCTATATCATCGTATCATCATCGTCGTCGTCGTCGTCGTCATGGTGTCCGGGTGGAGTCATCGTCATTGTCCAAAACGAAAGCCTCGACAGCAACGAAACGTCGACTTCGACGACGACGACGAGCTGAATAACGCGTACTTCGATCCGAAACGGGTGGGGAGTTACGGAGGCGTCGACGCGTTGCACCGGGCGTCGAAGCTCCGACGTCCGGCCGTCGAGAGGTGGCTAGCGTCGCAGGACGCCTATACCCTACACAAACCGGTTAGACGTCATTTCAAACGACGTCGCGTCATCGTGGGCGGTCGAAACCAGCAGTGGCAAGCCGATCTGGTTACTTGACTAGACTGAAAACGCACAACGACGGTATAACATTCCTATTGACGGTGATCGATGTGTTTTCGAAGCGGGCGTGGTGCGTTCCGTTGAAGAATAAGTCCGGAGCGTCGCTCGTCGCGGCCTTCGAGCGCCTGCTGAACGACGACGACGACGACGCCGCACACGCTGCAGACCGATAAGGGGAGCGAGTTTTTGAACCGACCCCTGCAAACGTTGCTAAAGAGTCGCGGCGTTCATCATTTCGTGAAGCATAACGAGGAGACCAAAGCGAGCGTCGTGGAACGGTTTAATCGAACTTTGAAGACGCGTATGTGGCGCTATTTTACGAAACATGAAACGCTGCGCTACGTAGAGGCGTTACCGGATTTCGTGCGATCGTACAACAATGCCTACCACCGAAGCATCGGTAGGACGCCGGCGAGTGTCGACGCGACGAATCAGGAGGCCGTATGGCAACGACTGTTCGGGGGTGGTGGCGGCGACGTCGAACGACGAAAACCGAAACTACGCGAGGGAGATCGCGTACGTATCAGCAAGACGAGGGGTCATTTCAAAAAAGGATACATGGCTAACAGGAGC
Organism: Paraescarpia echinospica; assembly: GCA_020002185.1. NCBI lineage: Eukaryota > Metazoa > Annelida > Polychaeta > Sabellida > Siboglinidae > Paraescarpia > Paraescarpia echinospica. The sequence goes on from JAHLWY010000185.1 coordinate 21,219, forward strand.
GAGGAGCTGTTCACCGTCGTAGAGGTGCACCCGTCCGAACCGCCCGTTTATCGCCTCAAGGACGACGCCGAGACGCCGATAGATGGTACCTTCTACGAACCGGAACTACAACGCGTAGTCGTTCCGAAAGACAAACTATATCGCGTGGAGGCGGTTCTACGGCGTCGTCGGCGTCGTGGCGGCGGTTTGGAGGCGCTCGTAAAATGGAGCGGATATCCGGCCTCATTCAACAGCTGGATCGACGCCGAGTCGCTCATGGACCTATGAATCGTTGGACGCGTCACACCGGCTGCTGGCGACTGCACGAGGCGGGACTAAGCAACGGATCTTCGTACTTACCGTATAAAGGTCCGTGCTGCATCGACAGCGCGCAGTGGCGCGACGATGTGCGACGACGACGAAACTACCTCGAGTGGCGAGCGTCGAACGAACGCCGACGAATCGTCCGTCGTCGACGACGAGCACAACGCGGACTCCATCGACGCTACAACAACAACAACCGCCGCCGAACCCGTTCCATGGCGAATCTGCGGCAACGAATGCCCTAAGGCCGAAATCGTGTTCCTCTGTCAGGTCGTCGTCCTGTACTTCGTCATCGCCGTTAGTATATACAATCTGACGAAAGGTCAAGGTGACTCCAACCTGTGGACGGCGCTGTTGAGCAGCTGTCTCGGTTACCTGCTCCCGAGTCCGTCTATGACTGTCGGCGGCGGCGGCGAACGTCGACGACGCAATGGCGGTCTCGTCTGATTTTTACCTGACGCTGCCGAGCAACGCGTCTATGAAACGTCACCCCGAAAATACGTTGACGCACTACGTCACGACGTTGCCGCGACGTTTCGACCTGTCGGGGGAGTGGGAATGCGGCGCGGTGTCGGTACGGTATCCGCACACGTGGTACAACGTGAGACAGAAGGACGCCTACTTCTATCTGACTTGCGCGGCGGGCGAACCGGGTGTTTACACGCAGATAGACAAAGACGGCACGACCGTGCTGATATATCGTCAGACGACGATTCCTCACGGTTTCTACAACAACGTTTATACGTTGTTGAACAGGATCAACGAGGCGCTAGAGAAATTACACACCAGGAAGGTCAAGGCCGTGCTAGAATACTGCGCCGTCTCTAACCGATTTACGCTACGTATGTCGGCGGGTGTCGAATTTATCATACCTCATTCGAGCCGTCTGAGGCACGTGCTAGGTTTCCATAGCAACACGATCATGAGTTTGTCCGCGTACGGTCCCGCGCCGGCGACGAGGCCCGTCATCAGCACGTCGCCCGCCGCGTAAACGTTCGAGTACGAAGGTCGCGATACGGTGAGCATGTCGGCGGGCATCGAGAGTCTGTACATGTACACGGATCTCGTGAAACCGCGCGTCGTCGGTGACGTGTACGCGCCTCTCCTTCGAAACATCGCCGTCCGCGGTTAGAACGGTGACGTTATTTCGGAGACGTTCGATCGCGTGCAATACGTGAAGATGCTGCGGAATCAATTCGACGAGGACGAAGTCGATATAAGAGACGATCACGGCCAACCGATACCATTCGAGCAGGGGAAGGTGGTGACGACGCTTCAATTCAGACACTGTAAATCTAAATTGTTTGATCATGCCGCCGTCGTCGAAGAACCCGTACGTGGACTACTACGTTCGTCAGGTCGGCGGACAGCTGCCGGTCTTCGTCGGCGCTCGGGGTCAACGAGGTCACGGTCTGGGTAATCTCTTCGGGAGTCTGTTTCGAAGCGCCATGCCGCTTATCAAGACGGGCGCGATGGCGTTGGGAAAAAGAGCGCTCAACACCGGCATGCACGTGGCACGCGACGTCGTCGCCGGCGGCAATCTGAAACAGTCGCTAAAAAGGCGCGCGAAGGATGCCGGCGCCGATCTTCTCGACGGCCTATTGAATCCGCAGGCAGCGCCAAAGAAGAAGAGAAAGAAACAAACGCAGCAGCGCCGTCCCCGCGGCGTCGGCGTAAAGAGAGCGCGCTTAGCGGCGACGGCCGTCAGTAGGCGGAAAAGAGCGCGTCGAACGGATATATTCGACGAGTAACGACGACGATGGAGCGCGCACTCGAGAACGGTCAGTGGACCGTCTACCAGCCGGGTTCGGGCTATAAGGACCTTCGAGTGTACGTGCGCTTCATAGTGGTGACGCCGCGCGGAGGAGATACCGATCTGACGGCCGCGGTGGCGCCGGTCAACAATTTCCTGCATACGATATTCAGTCAACTCGACGCGTCGACCAATACGTACAGCGCCTACGGAAGAAAAAAACGCACCGACGCGGCGGCAGCGGCATAAAGAGGACGCGCCTAGCGGCGACGGTCGTCAGTAGGCGGAAGACTTTGAACGGACGACAACGATGACGTTCGTGAACGGCTCGACTTGCGTGGGCGTGAAGGCCGAACTGGAGCTGTTCAGCGGACCGGTGACGCAGACGAGCATCGAGAGTAGTCATTGGACCGTCTACCAGCCGCTGACGACTCTCGACGCCGGCGGCCCTATCGAGTTCCTCGTGGCGGGTTCGGGCGAAGACTATACGGACCTGGCGAGCGTTCAACTGTACGTGAGCTTCGAAGTGACGCGGGGGGACGGTACCGATCTGGCGGCGGCCGCCACGGTGGCGCCGGTCAACAATTTCCTGCATTCGATGATCAGTCAAATCGACGTGTCGCTGAACAACACCCTCGTGACGCCGTCGACCAATACGTACGCGTACCGGGCCTACCTCGAGACGTTGCTAAGTTACGGTAGCGACGCGAAACGTTCGCATCTCACGGGTTCGTTGTGGTACAAAGACACCGCCGGACGGATGGACACGCTCGGCAACGCCAACGTCGGTTTCGAGGCGCGACGCCTCGCGACGGCCGATAGCAACGAGGTGGAAATGATTGGACGCCTGCACATCGACGCGTTTATGTTAAACAGACACCTACCGAACGGCGTCGACACGAAAGTGCGCATAGTGCGCTCGAAGAACGCCTTCTCGATCATGGGCGCGCAAGCCGTACCGGGGTGGCGCGTCGTGCTGCAGGCGATTCGACTGCACGTGCGAAAAGTGAAGTTGAACCCGGCCGTCCAGATGGGACATATCAAAGCGTGGGCTTTGGGAACGGCTAAGTTTCCGATGCGCCGCGTCGACTGCAAATCGTTCTCGATAACGGCGGGTACGCTATCGCACACGCACGAGAACCTGTACATGGGCGCGATTCCGAAACGCCTCTTCCTGATGATGATCGATAACGTCGCCTACAACGGCGACTACACTAGAAATCCGTTCGACGCGCGTCACAACGACATAAACTTCCTGACGCTCGTCGTCGACGGACGTCAGGTGCCGAGCAAGCCGCTGCAGCCGGACTTCCCGCACAACCGGTACGTGCGGAGCTACATGAATCTCTTCGAGGCGACAGGAAAGGTGTTCGAGGATGAGGGGAACGACGTATCGCGCACGGACTTCGGCGCCGGCTACAGCATCTTCGGTTTCGACCTGACCCCCGACTGTTGCGACGGCGACCATTTCAACGTCGTGCGTCAGGGGAGCGTGGGCGTCGAAACGCATTTCGGGACGCCGCTACCGCTTCCGGTGAACGTCGTCGTGTACGCGGAATTCGAGACGGTGATGGAGATCGACCGGAACCGGAACGTCGTGTACGACTGGTAGTAACTATGGATACGTTTCAACTGATGCGTCGTCTGGAACTCGATACGTACGCTAAACGTATCGTCGTCGGCGTAGTGCCTAAAGACGCGCTAGCCGCCGCCATCGGCGTCGTCGCCACCTACCCGACGGCCTTCGTGTGCAACACCGATGACGGCGGCGAACCGGGACAGCACTGGGTGGCCGTCTACGTCGGCGCCGACCGACGAGGCGAGTACTTCGATTCGTACGGTCTGCCGCCGCTGCACGCCGACTTCCGCGCCTTCCTGCGCCGCCACTGCGGCGACGCGTGGACGTACAACGACAAGCGCCTACAGAGCGTCATCTCTAACGTGTGCGGACAATATTACGTCGCCTACCTTCTCCTCCGATGTCGCGGGATGCCGTTGACGACGTTCCAGAGCCTATTCGGCACCGATAGGGTGAACAATGACTGTCTCGTATACGATTTATTAAAACCTATTCGGCACTAGCTTCGATTTTACTACGTGTATAATAGAAGAAATAAAAACACGACAAACGTACACAATTGTTGGTGTTTATTATTACCCACACATACATACAGAAACTACCCCTAGGGGGGTGGTGGGGGTTAGGTTAGTAGTAGACGAGTTAGACGAGTGTTTACGAGTTAGACGAGTTTACGAGTTAGACGAGTTTACGAGTTAGACGAGTTTACGAGTTAGACGAGTATCGGCGCCGTAGTGACGCCGTCGTCGAGCACGCGGCGTTTAGCGTAGAAGTAGCTCAACGCCGCGCGCTCTTGAACGTACGTCAACACGGACGAATCTTTCACTTGGAAACCGCGGTTCCAGCCGACGCCGTTGCGACGGTCGCGCAGTACGGCTAGGAAGGTGTGCTCGTCGATGTCGGCGTTCTGTCGCTTGCTCAGGCCCTTCGTGCTGTACTTCGGACCGGCGACGCCGCCGAAGCAGTAGTAAGTTTTGCTGCACAGCGCCACGATTCCGTCGCCGCGCCACTCTTCTTTGAAAAGCCCCGGCGTTCGACGATCGAACAGGCGTCGGCGCGCGCAGCAAGCCGCCGCGCCGTCCCACGCTAGTCCGGCGACGCGCCGTCGTACGTAGGCGTCCACGTGCGCGTCGCAGCATTCGGCCGGAAACCAGAGCGAACGATTCCGGAAGTAGTGTTCGCGACGTTCTTCCGGTACGAGCGCGTCGACGTCACGTCCGGCTAGGTCTATGTACGCCGAGTCGGTGTCCATAGCGCAGTACTGGAAGAGCGGGCGGGGAATGTAGGCGTCGACGAAATCGTAATAAAATTCCAGCATTCTAAATTTTGCGTACTGCAATACGAAATAGCCGATATGTATCGGCAGGCCGTAGACGATTTTACGCTTATTCAGCGCCACCTCGTACAGCGCGTCGTCGACGACGACGTCCAGTTGCCGGAAGCGCCGATTGTTGACGAGCATCGACGCACCGACCGGCGTCGCGTACTTGATTTCCCGGTGCCGATCGACACGCGTAACCGTTTTCCCGTAGGAACTGTTCCCGAGAAGTTTAAAGGTATCGGCGATGATCGATTTGTCGGGATCGATATCGCCCTCGCGTCGCGCCGTCGAAACCGCGTCGCCGAAGCGGCGAAAGCACGCTATCGGCGCGTACTCGACGATCTGGTAGACGCGCTCGACGACGAGACCGTGCGCCAGATACCAGCGTAGGAGCGGCGTCGCGAGCACGATCGCCGTGCCGAAGTAGCTACCGACGAGCGTGCGTTGAGGTCGCGTGAGGAGATCGTACGATTCGGCGTAGTCGCGCATGAACGGGCTGAGATCGTCGCGCGTGATATCGACGTTCTCGAATACCGGCTGCATCTCGGCGAACTTGTCGCGCAGCGCTTCCGGTACGGCGATATCGCACTGCACGAGGCCGAACAGAGAGCCGTCGCGCACCGCCTCCAGTATCGTCGAGAGCGTAATGGCGGTCGGCGGCGGTTGCCATCGTGACGCGTCGGGCGGCGTCGGCACCGCCTGCACGGCGTTCCACAGGCACTCCCACATTTCGACGACTTCGTCGACGAAACGGCGCAGGCAGGCGGTCACGGCGATCGTCGCGGCGTACAGCGTCGTCATCGGTTGACCGTTGACGGCGTTCGTCGTCACGTGCGCCTGACACGTCGGGCAGCCGTGAAAATAGCAGCCGTGAAATTGATACGCCGTTCGCGTGGCGGCGCACCAGCCGTCGACTCGGTGCTTTCCGATGCGCTTCTCGCGTCCGTTCAACTGGTGACGTATACGCTCGCCGGTTTCCGCCTCCACGCGCGTCAACCACTCCACGGCCATACGGCCGTAGCGGTGCACGCGTTCCGCTCGAAAGGCGTTCTCAGCGCGTCGGCGCGTGTACCAGCCCGTCGGCATCTCCTGCATTATTGCCCATAGATAGAGGCCGTTTGCGTCGAAGCCTACTATCGATCGGTACGGCGCGCCGCCACGAATCGACGTCACGTCGGCCTCGTGGTGGCGCGCGAAGATGATCGACGGGCCGCCGACGATCTGCGCCTGCAGCAGACGGTGCAGATCTTTGTTCGGCTCGTTGAAGAGCGAGAAATGGATCGACTTCGGCAGGTCGTTGAACAGGTACAACAACGTCAACCCCGGTACGCTGATGGCGTCCTTGAACATGTCGATACGTCGGCGCCGATAGAAGGCGAACTGGCGATCGACGGCCTCGAGAAACGGCGCCATGTCACGATTGTTATACCACACAAGAAAATCGCGCATCGACGTCATGCCCTCGTCGCGCCACGCCGTCGCGCAAATTTCGTACGCCTCCGCGGAGATTCCCTCGCGTTTCAGCTGGCTGTAGAAAGCTTCGCGCGACGGCAGGGCGGTTTCGTCCAGACGCGACAACGAGTCGATGTGCTCGTACGGAAAGTAGCCCTTCGTTGCCGAGCAACCGTACGCTTTCAGAAAGCGATCGTAGCTAACGCCGGGCGCGAGTTAATTCGTTATGTCCAGGAACTTCAACGTCGTCGTCGACAGGCACATGTAATTGTTCTGACGTTTAATGGAAAACGCCGACGACGTGTGCTGCGCGTCGTCGGTTATGAGCAGGGGGGGTCAAGTACTTTTTGACGACGTTCAGGTCGTAGTTACCCGAATTGAATCCCAATACGGGCATTTGACGAAGGTACGTCCACAGCCGGTCGGCGAGAGTGGCGTACGGTGACGCGTCGGCGTCGTCGTCGCCGCCAGTCGGCGTCGAGCGCGTCGAGCGCCTCGAAGGTCGCGTCGTAGCGGGGACGTAGAATCGCGCACGCCGCCGCGCTCACCGCTTCCAGGTCGTCGATGAGGCGACGCGCGATTTCCGACGAATCGCCAGTCGTGACGTAACAGCGCGCCGCTTCGTGACCGGGCACGTTCGACGCGACGCTCACGCTGAGCAGTTCGTGTCGCGCGATCCAGCGGCATTTGTCGGTGTCCGTCGGCAGATCGTTATCGCCGAAATATCACTCGAAATCGAACGTCGCGCGGTACGGGTAGTAGCGCAGGTCGTCGTCGCCGACGTCGATGCCTTCGTCGTCGAGTCGCTCGAATACGGACGCCGTCGGTCGGTAGACGCCGCCGGGGAACACGTGACGAACGCCGCCTTCGCACGTCGCTTCGTGACGTCGTAAATCGTGCTCGTTCCGCCAGAGGACGCTGCCGCATTTCCCGCACTTGTACGTTTTCGTGTACGCGCGCCGATCGCTTATATTCGAGAAGTGCGACTCGTACAGGTTGACGTTCAGCGTCGTGGGGTGCGCTTCGCACGATCGACGGACTAGTTCGGCGACGTCGTTCGTCAGTCGACGATAGACGACGACGTTGATGCCAAAAACCGTCTCCACGCGATCCAATTCGTTCAGGCGCACGCCGTTCGAGGTCGACGTGCGCTCGGCGTGACAATACCGCGCGAACAGACGTTTAGCGTCTTTCGTTAAACGGTTCGTATCGATGTGGCGGTCACTTTCGCCTCGTCGGTGACCTTGCAGGTGAAGGCCGATGCATCGGAAGAGACACAGATGGTCGTCGTAGGGCGTGCCTAGATGATCGTTCGTCAACGACACGATGGACCTGTTGAGGCGCACGTAGGCGGGAAGCGTCGTCACGCCAACGCAGCCGATAGGATGATTGATGATGACGTTCACGAAGTAGGTGGCGTTAGTTACGAGCTCGACGATCCATCCCGAGTCGGGACGCTGCGCGATGGCGTACTGCAGTACGTCGGTAGTGCGCACGGCGTCGAGGAATCGTTCGAATGAACGGCTATCGGTAACTAGGGCGGGTGTTTCGAGGAGGCGACCGCAACAGTTACACGAAGAATGAAAATATCGGTACCGACCCGACACCTTGTGGCGTAATACAAACCATAGCTTACGTTAATTTTAAACGCGTTCTTTTGCGCGCGAAACATTTCCCTCAGACGCTGTTCGAGCACGCGCGTACTCGTACAGGCGGTCATACGATAGTTGTAACGCGACTGTATGACGCCGCGCGCCACAGACGTCTCTATGCTACGCCGGTGCTCGTCTACGACACGCTGTAGATCGTCGGGCGACGGCGCCCTAGCGGCCTCTTCCTCCACCACTGATTCATTACTACTAGGAGGTGGCGAACACCGCAGCCTCAGATGTCGTAGCATAGCGTGACGCGTGGTGAATAGCGTGCCACATTTTGGACACTCTCGACGTTTTACGCATAGCGCTTCGGCGCCGCAACTTTTTGAACTCTTTACCTGTCGTTCTAACGTCGACTGCGTCGCGAAATAGTGCCCACATTTCGGACATTGCCATCTAGTAGGTGGTGGTGGTGGTGGCATTCTCTGAAATGATATTTTCTCGAACGTCGCTATTTATAACGGCGACGGTGACGGTGGTGGTGGTGGTGGTAAGTACACCCTAGCGGGAAGACTAGCGGTGGAATGTGGTGACGGTTTTTCTAACCCTAGCGGGAAGAGCGGTAATACTAGCGGTGGAATGCGGTGACGGTTTTTCTAAGTGTAGCGGAAATTTTTATAACTAGCGGTGGAATGTGGTGGTTTTGTTTTTCTAACCCTAGCGGGAAGAGCGGTAATTTTTCTAACTAGCGGTGGAATGCGGTGACGGTTTTTGTAACTGTAGCGGTAATTTTTGTAACTAGCGGTGGAATGTGGTGGTTTTTCTAACTAGCGGGATGATGGTACGACTAGCGGTAATTTTTCTAACTAGGTAACTCGGAAACGGAAAGTACATTTTCAACGTTTTATTCGGTACTCTTACAACATTCAAAGCCTTTGTTTCAATAGCAAGCAAATAATAAAATGTTCTCTATTCTACTAGTGTTCGTTCATTCCAGTCCGCTCCGGCTTTGCACGTACGTGTGCACGGCCGACTCGAGTTGCACGCGACTCATATAATCGCGCCAATTTGTTCCCAACAACCAGTTCGACACAAACTGCACCAAGTACAATTCTCCTGCACGGCCCGTTTGCGGCTGCTGATCACCGGAAGAAATCGACTCCGTAGTCTCGTGTAGAATATGCACTAGTCTCGTGAAACAGGGGATGAGCGATCGACGCAGGAACGTTTCCATTACGCCGCGTCACAATACAGCCCGGATTATCGAAACGTTGCATGTAGACGCGATTCGGCCGCCCCGCGCGATAGCCGGGCATGTGAACGTATGGGCAGCCTTCATTCGGTTCGCATGCCCCGCAGTGATCTCGCGCCTTCTCCAGAATCATTTCGCCGAGAGTCTCGGCGACGAGATCCATAGCCAGCCGTTCGTAACGCACGATCAACTGACTCCGGCGAGCACGTCGGTCCCATCGTCCCCAGGCTGTCGTTATACGTCGGTGGAGGGGGGCGCATTCGGGTCGAGCAGTCGCCCAGTGCCTCCTCGATGATTGCCTCCAATACGTGGGCGTCACGTACTCCTCCGCCACTACCGTACAGCACAAAGTAGTTCTACTCTTTACGAATCACCGTCAGGAACGCGTGTAGGAAGTCGCTCATACACTCACGCCTGGTGTGCTGCATCAAAGCGTCCTACAAACACATTATTATGATTAGTCCGCCTCCCTCTTCTTTTCCTCCTTCTCATCCATCTTTACTGACCCCGGCACACCCCGTTCCAACAACGTTCTTACGAACGTCGCAACCTCGTCGTACTGAGCGCGAATCCTTTCGTTGTTTGCAAGCATTTTTTGGAGTACGCAGCGCACTTCCTAAAGCATATAAAAGCACAACTGTTAGTACATCAAACTACTACGAAATAGGCTTGCTTCATAGGCCAACCAAAACGCTCTTATATATTGTTCGGCCGACTCGGCTAATAGTTCAAAGCTCTCCTTGCTTAGTTCCAGCCCCCGACGATCTCTCATTCGTTGTCGTTCGTTGGCGTGCTTCAATAAATCTACCAGTAGCGGCCAATTTTCCTCCTCCTCCTACAAACAACACAAGACAACAACATTAGTCATCGTCGACGTATCTTTTTAGTGTGCGGACTGTATACGAAGGGTCCCCGTTCCAACTCGTCTTCCGCACACTAATCTCCACTTTAGTACCGGTTAACTCGAGCACGGTATCGCGGAGATCCTCCTCGTTCAATTCCGTCAAGTACTCGGCCGTGAACTCGACGAGATTAGACATTTGACTATCGAACAACGTAAGCCAAAGCTCGTCTTCCTCCTCCTCGCCGTCCTTCACCATCACACGCAACGCGAAGAAATATTTCGGTACGAACACTTCACCGTGCGTTCGACATATCAGGACCCCGGCTTTGCTTGTCTGCCATTTCCGGCGACAACGGGAACATCCCAAATATGTGGTGCCGGGCTCCCCTTTGTACGAGACGGCATCGATCGTAACGGCCGACATAATTTATAAACACCGTTGACGGCACACTTCAGATGTCTCAGACTCACCACGGTGGCACGCGTCGACGCCGTCGATTCACGCTCCATAGAACCGCTCCGCGACAACACCGGGGGCTGCTCGGCCGTGTCGTCGGTGTGTAGCTCCAAGGACGCCTGTTCGGCGCTCCTCTTTCGGCCGACAGTCAACGGGGCCGCGATCAGCGTAACGGGGCGCTTAACGGGTGGTGACGCCCCCGTTGACAAGGCTGCAATCAATGACGAAGGTTGACTGCTGCTGCTGCTGGCCGCTGCCGCCTTCATCGACTGCTTACGCGGTGCCTTCGACTTTTTTGGTTGTTGTTGTTGTTGACTTTCATCCGCCATGTTGCGGAAGAACGTCTGCTGCTTGCTGCTCTGCTGTTTTAGAAAGAATACACGTTAGAACTTCAGCGTCATACAATATAACATTTTTCTCACCCGTTTTATACCTTTTCCAAATAACACGCATGCGCACTTCACGCTAATACGTCATCTTACTCAATTATCAGCGTGAATGCCTCGAACATTTCAGACATTTTGTTTTCAGAAAAAAGTTTCCAGTCACGTCAGTACATTCGCCGTTAAATCTCTCCTTACATCGATTTTCTCTAATATCGATGCATATCACGTTTCCTGACTCCACAGCGAACCTATACAACGTTTAGTTTCGTGCTTTTAACGTTTCGTTTATTGTTTTTGAAATGTCATTGTCTACACTATAACGCGCATGCGCACTTCACACTTATACCCTTATCTTTTTCAATTATCGACGTGCATACTTCATCCATCCCAGGCATTTTGTTTTCGGAAAAAAGTTAGCGTTCACGTCAGTGCATTCATTGTCAAATGTGACTTTTACAGCGAATTTCTCTAATATCTATGCATCTCGCGTTTCCTGACCCCCCAGCGATCTTATACAACGTTTTATTTCGCGCTTTTAACGTTTCATTTATCGTTTGTAAAAATCCATTGTTCTCCGTTCACATTCCAACTCGTTAAGTCACGCGCAACAGATGTCACACATGTGCGCTTAACGCATTCCGCCTAGTCTACCGAGGAATTTGTTTTAGGAAAAAAGTTAGCGTTCACGTCAGTGCATCCACTGTCAAATGTGACTTTTACAGCGATTTTCTCTAATATCTATGCATCTCGTGTTTCCTGACCCCGTAGTGATCGTATATAACGTTTAATTTCGTGCTTTTAACGTTTCGTTTAACTTTTGTAAAAATCCTTTGTTCTCCGTTCACATGTCAATCAAGATAAGTCGTAGTGTCATGCGCCGCCGCCGCTGTTTGACGACGCGCACATTTCATACACACTTTTACAAACACGAGCGCACGACGTCTCCACCACATCGCTCCAACATCTAACATGGCCACGTCCACAACAAAACCACGGTAAGACAGCGTACATTAAACAGTGCTTACTATAGCATGCTTGCATTTTATTTAAATGCACGTTTTTATTGTTGTAACATATTTAAACAGTGCTTACTATAGCATGTATTTTATTTTAAACATGCATGCATTTTATTTAAATGCACGTTTTTATTGTTGTAATATGTATGCATTTTATTTAAATGCATGTTTTTACTAGTACGTATTATGTATTTTACCGTTTAAATGCACGTTTTTATTGTTGTAATGCATTTTATTTAAATGCATGTTTTTACTAGTACGCATTATGTATTTTACCGTTTAAACATGCAAGCATTTTATTTATATGTACATGCATGCATTTTATTTAAACAATGCATACTATGCATGTATTTTACCAAGACAGTATTTTATTTCAATTTACTACATACCGTTTAAACAATGCATACTACGCATGCATTTTATTTATAACTCTCACTCATTTTCTTCATCCTTTGTTTATTTCATAGACCGATCCAACTGTCTACAAGCAGTACGTACACGCCACGTAGGCCGATCGATCTCCCCGACGCGTCGACGACGTCGACCCGGGCAACATGCGCGGTGCCACCGTACATCCACACGTCGCAACTTCCTACGCCCGCCCCCACACCTGACAGCTACAACTCTGACGATGACATCGTCCCCGATATGGCTCGGGTGTTCCTCGTAAAACAGCCAAACGGACTATGGAGGACAATCACGCCTCCCGAACTATATCGTCGGGAAGGCTTCGGTTCCCCGCCGGAGATCACGCCTCGCTTCGGCTCCCCGCCGGAGACCAGCAGGCAGCAACCCGTCGGTCGCGGCCGAACACTCAACTATTATTCCGAATAAAATATTTCAGTCACTACTCACGTTTTCAAGCGTCTATTTTCAATGCATAAACACCCTACTGAATGTTAGTGTATTTATGCATTTGATTGTCATTGTAATCCCACGACTAGATGTATTTAAACGCATTGCTTTCGTTTTAATCCGTCCACCAGAACAACGTTGTTTACCGTTAGCCAGCTATGCTGTCATCCAGGGGTCAAAGACCACTAGAGCAGCAGCAGCCGGTGGCCTTATCGCTGCAGCAGCAGCGGTCGTCGCTCTTGCTGTCAACATCACATACGGGGACATCTCAACGTTTATACAATGGTTTTAATATACAATGGTTTTAGCGTGGTTAGCGTATTGCTTACGTCAGCACAAATCCTACCCCAGTTATAGGTGGTCCAGTACGAAACTTAACTTTAGCGTGGTTATAAAGTACGAAACTAAACTTATATACTTTAGCGTGGTTATAAAGTAAGAAACTAAACTTATATACTTTATTATTAAACGCATTATTGCTTACGTCAGTGCGCTCTAGGTACGGCGTTGATCGCTAGGACTAAAATACTCTCTGCACTCACCGCTAGGTGGCGTCTCTCTAGTGTACTGTCAATCATCCAATTAGTATCAAATTACATCGCTCATCAATCACGTTTTTTATAAGTAAGTTTCCCAAACTCATTAGTGTCAAACACAAAGCCTTTGATCTTTTTTTATACATAGGATTAGTCTCGCATTATTGCTGACTCAGCTGGGTGCTGGAATCGTTTAGTGGTCATTAAAACGTTTTTTATAAGTAGGGTTTTATGACCGTACAGCGGCTATTATCTACTACCATCAACTACTACTCGTTGTCTTCTTTCAATCAGCCATTTTTTTATTCAGTTAATTATACAATTTCCTATACCATGGGCCTTTAGTTTAAGCAGTAATCGTTGATGTGGCACTTTGTCGAACGCTTTTTGAAAATCTAAGTAGATGTTATCTACTGGTGATCCCTCGTCTACCCATTTAGTGATATCTTCCAAGAAACATATCAATCATATTTCTTAAGCATGACCCTCGCTTTTAAAAAGCCATGTTGAGATGGGTTGATCAAGTTATGTTTAACAAGAAAATCCACCATGTGATCTTAAATAGCCTTTAAATAATTTGCAAATCACAAATATTAAACTCACTGGTCTATAGTTGTCTGACTTGTTTCTTGTACCAGTTTTAAATAACGTTAAAATATTTGCTTCTTTCCATTTTAAAGGAACCATTCCCTCCTTTAATCACAAATTGAAAACTGTTGCAAGCGGTACGCTGATTTGTTCTACAATTTCCAATAGTAGTTTGGTTTATTATTCTTCATACCCCTTATTTTCACAGCTACCATTTCCTGGGTTACATTTAACTGTCCTAAATAGTCTGAAACAGCCCCCTTGAAGTAAGTCTCTGGGACTGGCAGTAAAGTAATATCTTCCCTGGTAAACACTGAACTAAAACGCTCATTCAGGTCTTCTACCATTACGAATCCCTTTGATTTTATAGTTACAGCACAATCTTCTAGAGGACCGACCTTATCCTGAACTTTATGGTTGCTTCGAACATATGCATAAAAACGTTTGCTGTCATGTTTAATATCACATGCTAATTTTTTTTCACAGCTTCTCTTTGAATTTCTAATTTCAGCTGTAACTTGGTAAAGTGCTTCTTTATAAATGTTGTAGTCTTCATTACTTCCAGTATTTCTATATGACTTCCACATGGTTTATTTTTACTAAATTTTTTCTAATGGCTTCTTTCAATCAGTGTTTCTTTTTGGACCGTTTCCGTTGTTTTTTCAAAGGAACACATTTATTGACGATGCAATCAATTTCACTCTTTAAGAGATTCCAGCATTCTCTGCAGTCTTTTTCTTTAGTGTGTTATTCTAGTCTATCTTTGCTAAATATTTCGTCATGTTCTTATATCTTCCTTTGTGGAAATTTCTCCTGTACTGCGTTTTACTATTCAATTCTGATTTTGCTTTGATGGTAAAATGTATCTGGTTGTGATCACTACTCCCCAGTGGCTTACATGTCTTGACATTGTCGACTAATTCATTATGTGTGAACAAAACTATGTCTAACACGTTCTCACCCCTGATTGGTTCTAGCACATGTTGAGAATGGAAACTATCTTGTACTAAAACTAAAAATTTGTGTTCTTCACTACTCATACTCTGTAGAGATTTCTATTGTATATGCCCATGGTTAAAGTCCCCCATAATAACACAGTCCTGTTTGCTCACTTCCTTTATAGCGTTTTGTACTTCTTCATTATCTTCTACGCTTATGTTTGGACTTCAATAAACTAACCCAACACTTAACGTTGAGTTTCCTGTAACTATGTTACACCAAACAAGTTATTCGCAATCTGCTTCTCTTTCTAATTGTATATCATAAGCCCGGATAGGTTGTTTAATACATAAAATAATTTCACCTCCCCTTCTTCCTATTATATCGTTCCTAAACATTAGATATCCTGTCAGTCCCAATTCCGCATCTGATATATCGGTGGTGGCCCATAATTCTGTTATACCTATTATGTGAGGGTCAATATCTTCTACCATAATGTTTTGTTCATTTCTATTGTTTACTATACTCTTTGCATTTAAACAAACTCATTTATATCCAGCTTCAGAACAGTTTTCCAGACTGTTCTTTGTGCATTTATTTGTGATGTCTTTATACATGCCTCCAGTTTCAGGCTTCTCTGTGAGTCCCCCTGCGAATCTAGTTTAAATAGATGCAACCTGTCCCACTGTCAACATATCGCAGCATATTCTCTGAGAAAACTGCTGCCCCTTTTCACTTAGATGTAGGCCATCTCTCATGTACATATCTTCCTTCCCAACAAAATACCCCAATAAATGTATGAACCCCACCCCCTCTTCTTCACACATCTTCATCACACATGTCCTCCCATTACTGACAAAATTCCAGAGAGATTAATATGTTCAAATCTTGTCTTCTTTAGTTTCCTCAATAACTGTCTGTACTTCCGTATTATCCCAGTTGTTCCCTCCTTGTCTGAGAGAACAGTCGAGCACATGTGTATGTGTTCCAATTCTGTCTACCTCAAGTCACATCGGTTTCATCAGTCACGTACACCTGTCACACTGGTTACACCTGTTACACCTTTTACCAATGATACTCGTATTACAACGGTCACACCGGTTACACCTGTCACAAATTGTATATATATGTTACACACGTCACACAGACACACACACGCACAAACACATATGTATGTATATATGTATATTATATATGTATATATATATATACACTGTATATATATATATATATATATATTATCAGTTTTGCACCCGTTCGTTTTGTAATAAAAAAAATTGCCTTCCGTGAAACATTCACCCGATCACATTTTAGACTGGTACTGAGAATGTCTACGTTTAAGAAGGTCCTCCATAGCGTGGTTGATTTTTATTTGGACGCGGTAAGTTTTCTGAGAGGTTCAACAAACTCTAACCGCGGCCCATTAAAGCCTACACTGCATCCTGCTTGAGGCTCCAAAAACAACCTTCATCTGCACGCCCACGTTAGGCTCCCGAAAGTCCCCAAACTGCTCCCCCTTTTACTCCGCGAACGGACTCTTTTGCCTCAGTGGGAGGAGGGGGAGGGGAGACTAATAACGTGAATGTGGAATGTGGCTGAATGCTTGCCTTGCATGTGATCGCAGAGCCGTAGGCTTGGAGTTAAGAAGGGTGCGTTCGCATTGTGATTAAAAACATTACGAAGTGTTAACATTAAATAAGAAATCAATAACAAATGAACATTACATTACCTGGCTATATACAGTGGTGGATATTTGTGTACGAATAGTCTTCGCGCAATAACTGCAGCGTGGTTGAACAGGTCTGCCAGTGAGTAAAGTGTAAAGCGCTTTGAGCAGTCCTGAGGACTGGATTCTGCGCTATGTAAGATCTTACCTCTACTTACCTTTTACATATAAGTATTAGTGTTTCAGGTATTCATTGTGATGACATAATACATTGGAATAATGTTTCCAACTCATTGAATATGAGAATGACACTCCAACGTACAGTTGAGTCTTCATCTAAAAACCAGCACGGGAATACACACTTTCGATGGAGTCGGAATTATTATGAACTTTACGCAGTAGAACCACATGGATACCATTTCGTGCAACGATGTCATTACCTTGTTAGTTCCTGACATACTACAAAGTACATCACGAATCACTTTGTTTAATAGGTTCTACATCTAAACACATCAATGACACGTTGAAGGACTAGTTGGTGTAAGACTAATTGTTTTCACCTGACTGTAAAAAGCACATTACACTAAGCACTCCTAATTGGAAATACAGCCTACTGCATTGTATTCGCCAGTCTCTCATGAAATGTCATCCCTCAAAGTGGTCGTGATCGACGTGAGAGCGACATTTAGTGTTCTTTGACCGTTAAATCAATGACAACTACGACGTTGGTTCATGAATGATGAACCCACAGCGGAAGGGCGGTGAACGTTCTGCACGCCGCCGACATCATCTCGTGTAGTGTTGTTATTATCATGTTCATTGCGTGATGAATATAAAGATCATCGGCAACGAAACTCTGTCAAATGGGTTCTCAGTGCATAGTTGATTCACTCGTTAGTGGAGTAAGCTGAGTAAGATTAATTTGTTCAACTTGCCGTTTACAAATTACACAACATGAATTATAAATATATAGTCAATTACATTAGTTACCAATTAGTGTTCTTGGGCCATTGTACCAGTAGCAATCACAACGTCGCCTTTCCAACAATGGACCAACAACGGAAGACAGACGTACTGAATGAAGAAGTCGAGGACGTGCCACAAAAGCAAGGTGTCGATGGAGGAAATACACCAGAGACGGGCACTCATTTGGGTCGAATACTGAGGACGTTTTGTGAAACCACCACTTTTCATGGGTTGCGAAATGTGGCTATGTCAACAAGTACGTTTGCCCACAGGTGAGATCGTTGTTGTAAAGTCACACGCCTACAACGGATCGATACGGGTCTGTCCAATGTGTGTTTGTGTGTGTGTGTGTGTGCGTGTGTGCGTGTGTGCGTGTGTGCGTGTGTGCGTGTGTGCGTGTGTGCGTGTGTGCGTGTGTGAGTGGGTGTGAGAGTGTACGCGTGCGTGCACAACTGTTATTAAGATTTCACCTGGACAAATTCAAATTGATGCACTTATGAACATGGGTACACTTACAATTTGACAATAGATGATACGGTCCATGAATTAGGAATTATAGAAGAGGAAAATACATTGCGGGTAGTATTGACTTAAAGATTGAAAGATAAATAAAGCAAACAGAATCATGACAATTATTAGAAAGTCTTTCACAATATAAATTAATGGTTCTGTATCACTATATTAAAGCTCTAGTTAAGATTCCTTTAGATTATCCAGTAACCATGGTCCCCTTATAAAATATACAAGGATGCAATAAAAACATGTGCAGAGACTCGCTACTAAGCAATTTCTCGGAATGAAGGATATTCGTTACCTAAAGAGACTAAAGTATTGAAACTTCCAACGTTAACCTATAGAAGAACACGCGGATATATGCTAAACGTATGTAAACTGCTACATGATAAATCTGATATTATTGTATATTCTAACATTCTGATGCTATATAAAGACTGTGAAATAAAAGAAGGAACAAGGGGCCATAGTTTGAAACTATTCCAAGACGTGCACTTACAAATACTAGAAAGGAAACCGTTTCAATCAGAGTCACACAATTATAGAATAATTTAGCAAAACAAATAGTAACTGCACCTAACTGTAGCTCATTTTAAAACCGACTATGCAAACATTGGAGTACCTCAAAAAGTCTTTACGACTACAAAACCGCCTTGTCAATGAAGTCGTAGAACATTTCCTGGACATGCTGGAGATCAGCCCGCCGAGGCCACCGCCTACGGTCAGGAACAACATAATTAGATAATCAGAAATCTTCGTGGCCAACATTTATTTAACCCACAGTGATGCAGTGAATGGGATTCGCACTGTTCACGCCGTCAACGTGTAATGTACTTGTCAGTCTTCGTCATCATCGGTTGGTCGGAGACGGAGCATTTAGCCGTTTCCATATGAGTCGGCAGGCCCGTAGCCAGCTTTTCACAATGGGGGGTTCATATTTTACCAATTCAGACTCCATGGGGTGCCAGGAGTTCGTGTGGGGTTATATTTCTTTACAATGCAGAGGGCCCCACATGTTCACCTGGAGGCTGATAATGCAGAAGGTTATATTTCTAACTGAAAGAACAATGACGTGGATGTGAGATTGGTAGACCATGTGGTTTTGTCTTATATTCTTTCATTTTATATACAAATACCACATTAACATTCCCAGCAGGCCCATAATGAGGTCGTTTTGGGTTTCGTTTTCAAACATAGTGGGACACATATGTGGTCTGTGGAGATGGGTCCCATTTTGTTGCATGACTGGGTCTAATTTACGCTCAATTGTTTTCATAAAAGCCAACACTCAATGATAGTATACTGTTAATATAACTGAATTATATACTCGAAACCCTTCGCCGGGTGTGCAATTGTTTTGAATATGTTCATATGAATATAATAAACGAGGCACCGAGGAGTGTGGGTATGTCCAAGTTATTTTTCAGAATAAAAAGTTAAAGTTTGATATTTACAATATGTTTTTTTACTCAATTAATACATTTTATTTATCTGATCTGATGTACAAAAGTTCCATAATTTCTCATACATATAATTAAGTTAGTAAATTAACAAGCGTTTACAAAAT
Source organism: Paraescarpia echinospica (assembly GCA_020002185.1). Taxonomy (NCBI): domain Eukaryota; kingdom Metazoa; phylum Annelida; class Polychaeta; order Sabellida; family Siboglinidae; genus Paraescarpia; species Paraescarpia echinospica. Next base: position 40,807 of record JAHLWY010000185.1, read on the forward strand.
ATGCACGGTAAATAGAAGATAAGAAAATTATTGTCCTCTTGTGGAATTTGCATTAAATTATAGGTGTCAAACAGTCAAGTACCATATCCTGTATAACACACTAACTCCAGGAAACACAAACTGTATGTTACAACTATATGGAACACAAAATGGACATAATAATTGACAATAAAGGCCCTCCTGACACATTCTTGCCTCATCATCAGCGATTAGGCTCCACTTTCTGAGAACATTGAGGCAGTAATGCGTCATATCCGCATGACATCATTCTATATTTAACACAAGCGCCGCCACGCCGAATAGGCGGGCAAACAAACGCGTCGTACAACAGTAAACACGGCAGCCTATGAACCTTTTCCAACAAATAATTTATTAGAAAATGACAGCCCTGTGGCGAATCTGTATTCTGCAATCGTAGAAAGATACTCGAATACACAGTAAATACGATGGCTGCAACATTGCCGCCTTGCTTCGTGCGAAGTTCATTTGAAACTGACAGAAATGTAGTCGCCCAGTTTTGATATGCTTTCAACATACGATATGACCAGCAACTTGTACGTATTTCTGATAATTATAACTGATAATTATAATACATACCGCCACTGACATGATGTTTTTTTGCATTTTAATTATGTACAGTGTATTTGTATTACTTGATTAATTTTAAAGCAGCGACTGTTTGTATTTGTTATGTTTTGTTTTATGTACAGTGCTACGAACATTAACTTGCAAAAAATATCCATCACATTTCTTTTTGTGTTATAATTATTTTGGTAGGCTATAATATCAACCAAAAACAATACAATTAATTGTGCAATTAAATAAAACCTATCTAGCTGAGGTGTCTCCTCTTAATACTATGTCAGCGTATCTATTGCATTAAAAATAAAGATATTCATTATGGCATGGTACAAATCACATTGTTTTATTTTGTACAAATACAACAAAACACTACCAATACCGCTACACAAGCTGGAACTCTACTAGGGAGCCTTCCGTCCACCACTTCCAGCCCGGTCAGGTGCATACTTAAGGCATGTAAAGACGGCTGCATTGACTTCTGTCTCTGTTCCCACCTGTTTTTTTCAGGACACTCGCTGAAACATAAAATTCATCAAAGGATTGAAATCTTGTACGTTTGAATATAGTGCTGTCATGCCTATGAGTAGAGCCTGTGGCTTTCTTGATGCCGTCACGTATGGCCCCATTGTTGCCTATGTTGCCAGTGTTGCCTGTAATTCTGGACTTAGATATATTTTATTGAGGTGAATAAGTGCATCACATTGACCTAAACCAAAAGTGCTGCGAATTTCCGCTGTTATCGCCCAGCGCGTTAGCGAGATGAATAACAACAAAACAATCAACAGATTAACTTTTCGCAGTGCTATTTCGACTGTTAAGACACCACATTATACAAGAATATGCCCCTTCTTTGTATTGTAAACGATGCGGAGTGACGAAAGGAATAGATTGGCGTCGCAAAAGTGAAGTTACGATGTCGCTTAAAAGTATAACTAGGCCAAGCTAACAAATATGTCAAATATGCTAAGAAGATTCAAATCGGTGAAAGGATACAAAATACATAATTACAGAACATGATTTTTGGTTATATTTGTTCTGTGCACACGAACAAACAATACAGTTCAACTAATACAAGTGGGTGATAAAACTTACCGGTAAATATTAATCGATCGCACGTTGCTTCTTCCGTGAACAGATTCAAAGCTGGGTTGAGTGGCGTCATTAGCAATGCGTGTTGGGTATAGTAGATCGGCCAAAGTAATTAGAACGTTGGAGTGAATGTTAAATAAATAGCAAGAACACAAGAGTAATATATATATATATATATATATATATATATATGCATATATATATATACACATATATATATATATATATAATATGTATATATATATATACATATTATATATATATATATATATATATACCCATCTGAATTATCATCACTGCTATTAATACAGTTTTGTTTGTAATAATTATAATATATTTCATACACAGTTATATTTAATTGGCCGCAGCCATGCACGCTTTTTCGATATTTGAGTTTACAACCATATTTAAGCGTTTTTATGAAATAATACGCAATTAAAAAATATTTTACTTTGTACATGTATAATGCACTATTCATACAATATTCACACATTGAAAATTCTTCGATTTATATTCTATTGAACTTATGCAATCTTGTATTTGGCGTAGGCATACATTTTTTAAAACTTTAAAATGGTTACCTACTCAGTTATCAGAGCTAATTCCCATTTCTGTAACTGGTTGCTGAGTCACAATTAGATAAGGGTACACAGTGGCTGCTCAGGTGTGCCACCAGTACTGCGGGGAAATGTTATCCCTTGGCGAAGACATTTACATCCACTTCCTACAATTTATCAGTATTTTGAAGACATGAGATAAAATATTTATATTTTATTTGCACGTAATAAATTTCATTGCGTATTGGCTTTTAAAATACGTGCATTTGTAATTTAATAAAAAAAAACACTCGCAATTGCGTTTGAATAAAAACATTTGCATTTGAAACATTCAATTTAAAACATTTGCATATCATCGAGTACCGGAACATTTGTATTTGTACTTATTTTCAAACAATTGCATTTAAATGCGCTCACTCGCATTTGAACGCATACCTGCAAGGTGGATATTTATAATTTCGCGTCCGCGTCGGGATTTCTAAGCGCAGTAACCCACCCGATCGACTGCGCGGTATATGTTCCCCGTTTACAAACGCGTCGGTTTTAGATGCCGACATGATTTAAACGTCGTAGCATCAGATATCCACATACTTATACAGTTGTTAACTACATCAGAGGTCGATTTCTATGTCAACGTTATTTCAACGTCGAGGCAACGTCAAATTTCAACGTCCTTACAACGTTGATTACCCGACGTTATAAAGACGTCGGATTTGGTTAACGACGTTAGTAGTAATATAGGTCGTTCAGCGTAGGCAATATGACTATGATTGGTGGAATCCTATGTTAAAGGATAGGGATTTTCCTCCGGGGCGCTCCCGGGTTAAAAGATATGATGTGAAAAAGTAGTTCCGGTCCCATGTTAAAAGATAGGGATTTTCCTCCGGGGCGCTCCTGGATTAAAGGATAGGGAATTTTTACCCCATGTTAAAGTATAGGAGCTATTATCGTAAATATATATGACGACTTTTTCAGTTTGAGGTATAAATTTACCCCAAATTATCCTCTGAAAACTGTCCTACCAATTTTCCCCAAGTTAAAACATAGCACATTTTCCCCATGTTAAAGGATAGGAGCTATTATCGTAAAGGTATTCGACGACTTAAAAAAAAAATATATATATATACCGAACAGCATTTGAATATGTCACACACAAGATTGCTTGGCCCGTAGGCCGAGGCTCCGCCACGGGACCGAGCCCTTATTGTGTTGATGATGACATGTCTAAAATTTGGTGTTATAGTAAGGCGTAATTTATATAATAAAAGGATTATGAATTCAGCGGAGGTCGTTTTATCTGAAATATTGTATACGAAATGTAGACTACATATAGGACTATGTTATATCAGAACCTATAGCCTCGTTTTTTCGAACAGAGCGACCATCTTGGAATTAGAAGTTTGGTATCACTTCCGTATGGTAGTACCTAAATGCGTGTCTCTTATCAAACCCGTACTCGAGAAGTGTCTGGACATGTTTGTTTGTTGCGAGCGTGAGCGTGTGCACCCTGTATGACGTCAACAAACTGCTACGCGCAGTAATTTTGTGCGCGAGGTGATTTGGTCAAACAGGTAGTGATTTGGTTAGACCTTGTTTTGAACTCGCGCACATAATTTAATCCCATTATGTGACATCATCAACAGTGACGTCTTGGTACGCGCAGTAATTTTGTGCGCGAGGTGATTTGGTCAACCAGGTAGTGATTTGGTTAGACCTTGTTTTGAACTTGCGCACTTGAATATAATCCCATTATGTGACAACATCAACAGTGACGTCATGGTACGCGCAGTAATTTTGTGCGCGAGGTGATTTGGTCAAACAGGTAGTGATTTGGTTAGACCTTGTTTTGAACTGACGCATATGTAATGTAATTCCATCATTTGGCGTCATTGTCAGTGAGTGACGTCATGGTACACGCAGTAATTTTGTGCGCGAGGTGAGTTGGTCAAACAGGAAGTGATTTGGTTAGCCATCGTTTTGAGCTTGAGCGCTTGAATATAATTCCATCTTGTCACGTCATGGTCAGTGATTGACGTCATGGTATGCGCAGTAATTATGTATGCGTGTCAATTAGGTCGTAATCATAGTGATTTGGTTAGTCATTGTTTTGAACTTTCGGCGCTTGAATATAATTCCATCATGTGACGTCATGATGCAGTGACATCATTAAACTATAAACTGCTACGCGCAGTAATTTTGTGCGCGAGGTGAGTTGGTCAAACAGGTAGTACTTTGGTTAGCCATTGTTTTGAGCTTTCGCGCTTGAATATAACCCCATTATGTAACGTTATGGTCAATACCCCTGTAACATTTCATTCTAGGAGTTTCTTTGGTAATTTTATCAACACACTACAAAACCGACGCTACTGTTTGCTACTGTGTCCTGGAGACGTGTCTGGACTTGTTTATTGTTTGCGGGCGCGAGCTCGCTCGAGTCCTGTATAACGTCAAAGCTATCATAGTCATTTGGTTAGCCATCCTTTGTAAGAACTTTATTATAAAATTCAATCACGACCTTCAGAGTAAAATCATCGTTCACTACACTACATGAATATCACTCTATAAGCAAACAGGTATGAAACGGTAACCAAGCCCAAGGCTCTATGTGTTGGAAAAACATCCGTGTATTTGTCCTATTTATTATTATTATTATACCGAACTTATAAAGCGCTCTTTTCATACATAAAAGCCTGCTCAAAAGCGCTGTACACAATCAATAGAATAATCATAGAGAGTTAAAACATACGGAATTATAAAACATAGGGAATTATAAAACAGTTACTTATCTGGTAAATTACTCAAACTACCTGCTATCTGTGTAATATTTTGGTCAAACCCTTTGTCATGTAACAGTATTTGTCATACGCAATTTGTACTTACCAAGTTTAGTGCAGTTGATAGCCTGCTTTCAAAGTATTTTGAAGTGATACTTCCTGTGTAAGTGATATTGACTTTGTGGCTTTGACACCAAACTTATCGACTAAAAAAATTGGTTGTAAACCTCTTTTTTGAAACAGGCGCGTAACAAAGTGAAGCGTTATGATGTACAGTATATGACCATAATAATCTTCCAGACAGGGTGTACCAGTATTTATATAGTTTACTGTGTTAACAGTTAAGTGTACAAACTAACATTATATCGTTTTTGATCTGTTTTCATACTGTAGTATCTAAATTCGGTAAAAACCTTTCACACAATATTCTATCATAACAGCTCTAACCTGGCATGGGTAACCGAAAATGGACCCATAGAGATATACATAGGTACATACATATACAGACGAATATAGAGGCATACATAGATGGAGGTCATTAATTCAACTGCTGTGGTGAAAGACTATTTGACTGTTTTGTTAGACGCAGGTGTGAAGCTAGTCGACGTGACAGTCGAACAGTTGTGTAATATTAATACTTGGTTGCAAGCAGCCGTTTCGAAACAATGGCGAAACACTATGAAACAAACGGTTCTGATAGTAATGGAGGGTGACCTGTAAACAAACTTGTCTGACAAACGAAACACTTAGATCAACGAGTGACAAGAAACAAACTTATCGGACAAACGAAACATCAAACACTTAGATCAACGAGTTGCAAGAACCAATCTTCTACGATTCTCTTCAGTCCACCGAATACACAGGTGTGTGTGTGTTAGTGTGTGTGTGTATGTGAGTGTGTTTGTGTGTGTGAGTGTGTGAGTGAGTGTGTGTGTGAGTGTGTGTGTGTGTGAGTGTGTGCGTGTGTGTGAGTGTGTGTGTGTGTGAGTATGTGTATGTGTGTGTGTGTGAGTGTGTACGTGTGTGAGTGTGTGTGTGTGTGTGTGTGTGTGTGAGTGTGTGTGTGTGTGTGTATGTGTGTGTGTGAGAGTGTGTGTGTGTATGTGTGTACTAACTACTCCATCATCGACACACTTCCGGGAATGTTAGAACTGTAGAGTCAGCCATTACAGTCACATGACTTGAGGTGTGACGGAACTTCTAGCGTAGAGGTCTATGTCTATAAATACGCGGGTACCATCTAACGGGTAACCAATTCACTAGTCGGAACTTATACTTAGACCGACGAGTTCCAAGAGTCATTCCGTTCTTTACATTTGTACCGTAAACACCTACATCATGAGCTTATTGCCTATTCTACCAGCTGTCAACAAGTCCTCACCATCATAGTTCCAGTGCCAAGATTGCAAGAGACATTTCTCAAGTCGGGACAGCTGGAAACGGCATAGTATCCGCAGTTGCTGTGGACCATCGACAAATGCTAGGTCGCTGAATTCACTTGTCTCTGTGCCCACTATGACACCTGCATCTCTGACTCCAGCGACAAGCTCGACATTTCTGTTTCCATCTCAGGTGACCATGGAACATACAAAGAAGATGGCGCTGGTCGATCCCCATATTTTGGAAAACATTCAACCGCAACGTCCTTTGATTAATCCTATTGGGAGTGTTCTGCGACGACTCGACAACGAAACGGAAGACATATTAGAACGAAACGATATAGACGTGAGGGAAAAAGTCGTGTTGTATAACCAGGTGTTGAGTCGGCACAACGATCTTTCCCACAAGCTTGTGAAGGAACCGCTGCGGTTGGGAACCATATTAGCCATCGATAAATTTCCCACCAAAGTCGAAAACAAAGTACAACCTGCTAACGAAAATGAAGTCGTCAAAAAGGAGAGCATCGAAAACGAAATCATCGACAGCGTTTCAAAAACTATGAAGCAGAAAGCACGAAGACAACTCGTTAAAATTAAAAGTGCCGTAAGGTGGAACGATCGCGGCGAGATGATGTACAAAAACAATGTGGTACCCGGAAGTAACATTGTAGATTTCGTGAACGACGTGTTGAGAAAACGGAAGTCGTTTGAACCGGTGGGATTGGAAACCTTCGCTCGTGGTCTCAAGGACGTCAACACGCCAATGGATTTAGTTGGGAACTCAGATCGTTGGCTTTACATGCAGACAGCGTCAGTGGACGACGATATGTCAAAGGAAACCTGCATTCCATTTGACAGCGATCGTCATCGGAATCATAGACGACCTGCACCATTGCGGCGCGCAACTAATTCGGTGACGCCTTTTCAAATCACACGTTGGGAACCATATTAGTATTACCGATTTCCGACAAAAACAGGTTCGCGTGGGAAATACAATCCACAGGAAAAGTGTTCAAAAGAGATCATATGGTGAATATTCAAATAAAATCGTGTTTATGCTATGGATGAGTGTGTTTGTTTGTTTTTAGTTTTCATAGTCATCAAGACACAATTAACTTTTCCTCATTTCACTGACAACAAAGTTGCACAAACGAAACATTAAACTTACCCAACACCTTGCACGAATTGAATGTTAAAGGATATGAAGTTTCCCCATGTTAAAGGATAGGCCATTTTCTCCATGTTAAACGATAGGTCATTTTCTCCATGTTAAAGAATAGGAAGTTTCCCCATGTTAAAAGATAGGGCATTTTCTCCATGATAAACGTCAACTCGATGTATCGTAAAGACATACAGCGACATTTTGAGTTTGAGGTGCCAAACATCACATACCTTCATGTCAAGAGACGATCGTCTGTTCGGATTGAAGTCCAACGAGGCGACCATAGGACTTGTATGAGGTATCGCTTCTTTTAATGGAAAACATATGTATATGAAGCAGCCGTCTTTACAACGTAACAATTCCATATTTTCAAATAGTGCGAGCGACCAGATACGACACGACCTTCTCGAGAGTCGAAAAAGGAAAGACCAGAATCGTCGGAAGCACGGTATATACACTAGTTTTCGGCATCTTCTCATTTGCATAACCAATCAGACAGAACGTACATCACGTGACTTCCCTTAACACAAAAACTGTGAACGTTCATGAGAAAGACGGCATTCAATGGCACCCAACGGACATCAATGTAACTACTCAGAATAACGCCATCTACCGACCATGACAGATCTCTATTCTAAAGTTGGGATTAAGCTCGCGAAAATTTATAAATTTTCTGAAAATTTAATGTTTTTGTCCCTATGGGACAAAACATTAATTTTTTGCGAGCTTAACCCCAACTTTTTTCTCTATATAACCTAATTATATATTTTTACCCGCTAGATAGCGCCATCATGTGATATAGTATGGCAATTATTCACTAGGGGGCGCTGTGCCGGAAGTGATGTCGTTCCGGAAGTCACTTGACTGTCATGGCGCCCTCTACTAGGGTCGCTACGCCGGAAGTAATGTCGTACTGGAATTTATTTGACTGACATGACGGTCTCTACGGTTCCATCCTTCCCGGAAGAGTGTCGACGAATAGAGATCTGTCATGGTCGGTAGATGGCGTTATTCTGAGTTGTTATATTGATGTCCGTTGGGTGCCATTTGATGTCATCTGTCTCATGAATGGACGACACATCGAGTTGACGTTTAATATGGAGAAAATGGCCTATCCTTTAACATGGGGACAATAATATAGATATATATACCTGAAAAATGGTCGACAACGACATAAGAAAAGACACCATTGCGCAGGCGCAATGACCTATTTAACGACGTCACTGACCTATTTAATGACGTCTTTGACCTATTTTTTTAGTAAAAAGAAACAAGAGACACGACTTTAGACAGTACTGAACTTTGGTCTAGATGTTTAGTTCATCAAAATTTCGCCAGGCGGCGATATTTGTCAAAAATAAGAAGCGTGAATTTAGACTGTACTCCTATATTTAGTTCATCACAATTCCGCCAGGTGGCGCTAATTGTCAAAACTAAGAATCACACATTTAGGCAGTACTCCCGAACAGTTTTATTTAATTTAAAATATGGGCGATCTTAGAATGCAACGTTTAATTCGAGTATATTTTCCAAAATACTAATCTTTGCATTCAAATATGCTTTACAATTATTTAGATATTCAAGCACATTCACATAATAGTACAATCTCAAATACCAGGTTTATATTATGTATTTCTGCTAAACGTAATAATTAATCAAGTACCTTTCACGAACATTTGAGTGTAATTAATTTAGTAGTCGAAACCTTTCATAAAACAACAGCGCCGAAACGATCAATATTCGCCCGTACTTATCGCGTCGGCTACGATATCACAAAATGAAGTTGTTTAATAAAATACAAATCGCTACTTAAGTCTTATTTTCGGCATGCGCATGCTCATTACGGCATCTTACTAGTGGAAACCATCGAAACCCATCGCGCATCATCCATCGCATCGCGTCATCGCCCCGTGGCTGTGCAGATTTCCACACAAAATGCGATGGCCCTTCTCGACCATCATAAGAACAGAAGCTACACTGAGGTGTTCAACGGTGAAACGCTGGTGGATTCGAACGATTCGGATGATTCGACAACGATGATTCCGTAGAGGAAAGGTCAGAGAGTTGAATGGAGTGGACCGAAGGGGGGGGGAGACAATACGTAGAAGGAGTAGACGTACATGTTTTCTTCACGTTTTAAAAGTAAGAAGTACAGTAGAAAATCGCTTTACAGTCACCTCGGCAATACAGCCACCTTGGAATCAAGGTCACCCTGGGACAGTCTGTTATTTTTGAAGCAGTAATGTATAGGAAATTAGTCCCGCTAACATGGTCATCTGGCTATTCAGGTCACTTTTGTCCATACTCGATGATGAACTTACTGCTGAGGTTCCACTGTACCCGTTACATCTACTGGGGTGAAGGAAACGGAGGCAACAAAACTGTGTGTCGGCATCGCAGCGTATTATAAATTAATGGGTGAAGGCGTCTCCTCCGTACATGATTCATATAATGTGCATGGCATATTTGTGCTTAAGATTTTTGTTGCACAACCCAAACATAATATGTTCCATTTCTGTGGTTATTTGAAGAATTCTTGTTAACTGTTAGAAACGTATTGGAAGTATCATCCTTCTGAAAAATGGAGAATTCGCGCAAACGAACGGAATGGGGGAATCCCGTTCACTCTACTTTGCCTGTGTCTTTTGGAGGAGACGCTATAAGCCGTTGGTACTTTCAACCTCGTGTCTGTGACAGGGGAAATAAACGATCGCACGTAGGGAAATGGAAAACACTGTCGCGGAGTCACTGATAGCAACTTAATGACTGAAAACCAAACCAAACTGCCGTTCATCATACATTAGACAGTGGATACAATTGATGAACTATCCAGTCTGCGCGTATTGTTCTCCGGTGTTCCTCTGCTGCAGGATCATTTGGTTCGGTGTCGTTCTCATCAGCGTGTTGTTGTTCGTGTTCCAATGTCAATCTCTGGTGAGCCAATACTTCCGTTGGTCCGTCACCACGAAGATCACGACGACAGAACAGGGGCCTGTCGTCTTTCCAGCCGTCACGATTTGCAACCAAAACGCATTCAGGTAACGTCCTCGTATCACCTGTTCTGCGTTCACTTATAAAATCAATGTTATGTAAACTTTGTTGTCTCCATCCACCCGTCACTCAGATGTATACCGGCCAAAGCTCCCGGTTTTTCTGCGAGTCTCATTAGGAATGTTCATTTAACCTACCTGCCGCCACCAGATGGCACCACTGATTTGGATTAATTAATAGATCTGTATACATATATATATATAATCATTATTAGTCCATAGGCGGATCCAGGAAGCATGCGTGGCACATGTCCCCTTAGACTTTTGGAATTTGGCCACGCTATGCCTGCGCTAGAATGGCGTGCCCCCTAGACCTCTTGAATGTGTCCCCGTTACGTGCCCACTACAAGGTATGACATTATTAACGTCGCCGCGAAGATTTTCCAACAACACTATGGTGAAGCCTTGGCGGAAGATCTTCAACACCGAAATTATTCGAAAGGGCAAACATAACGTTGGCGCATTGAAGGTCCACCACCTTATAACATATACATTTCTTGCAATCAAATGTATTTTGGAGGTTTTATATATTCGTTGTCAGCACGACCGTCGATATTGACATCAACTGAAAGTTGTTCAGTTGAAATGGTTCTTGCTTTGTGTTCGTATTCCTTTTATTAATAAAAGGAATACGAAAACAAAGTATGTTGTTTCCGCTTACGTACATGTCAGACAATGCCGTTACCAAACCGGTATTGTCTGAATGTACCTGCGATAGCTCGACCTGTGCGCCACCTGGTGACTAAGAAGGCAATGGTAGGGAAATGAACAGGGCTACATTGCAGTTTCTTTTTAGTTAATTGTTATAAATGAAATTCTGGGACAAACTGGATTCACTCATACCATTTCAAAGTATGGCTATATTTTATACGAGAGTGGACGTAAAATGGAAAATGGGGCAAACATGGAACTACCTCATATAGCATGGGCTATTTTTTTCTTAAAGATTCAGTGTGAGTCTGACACGTGGAACATAGTAATATTAAAATTGACGACTATGCTCGTTGCTCCGTATATATGCATCAGACGTTTATTGCAGACTCGTCGCCGCGTTAGAAAACGACATGTATAAGTGTCGACTATGCTCGTTGCTCCGTATATATGCATCAGACGTCTATTGCAGACTCGTCGCCGCGTTAGAAAACGACATGTATAAGTGTCGAATATGCTCGTTGCTCCGTATATATGCATCATACGTCTATTGCAGACTCGTCGCCGCGGTAGAAAACGACATGTATAAGTGGTTGAACGCCATGTACAGTCCGTCGAACACATCAACCTTCAACTACGAATCGTCGGGTGTCGGCAACATATCAATGGGGGACGTTTTCATTCAGAATAGGCACCTCAAAGAAGATATGATTGTGTCGTAAGTTATTGAACAACCTGACTTATGACTTATAATAATTAATCCATTAAGTAACTATGGTTATAACGGAAATGCAAATACTATTTATAAGCACGTAATATATTGCCGACCTGTTTTTTTGCCGTTAGAGTATAATAATTTATCACATCGGGGAACAGCATGCAAAACGGGCACCCTGCCCAAAACGGGCCCCAGCCGTTTGGCGTTATTGTACTATATACAGCTAAATATGTGGTGCCACTGCTAAATAACTCATAAATGGGCCCTAGTGAACATTTGTTGGAAGTGCGAAACGCACATTCAAAGAGGTGGGTTCAAAAAGATTGTTTTTCACGCTTTTCCTAAAATGATTGCACCATTTAAAAAATATCATATTTCCGTTTTGTTCGCGTTGAAGACAACGGAAACTATGGTATTTATAAGCCAAAAGTAAATGCTATGACATATATATATATATATTTAAATATATATATCTATATATACATGTATTAAGTTTTAAAAGCATGGAGATGTTGTATTCAAATTGATTATTAACCCGAGGCTGTGATGTGCGCCCAAAACGAGTCCCTGTGTTGTCCACTATGCTAACATAACAGCGGTTCGCCATCGTCGATATGCTGCATTGGTAAGGTTTTATGGTATTATATTATATTACACAGGATATTACATATCACTGAGTTCTGTAATAATAATAATAACATTATTAAGTAAAACGATAATATTACTAATACATTTTATAAATATATAATATCAATATGACCTGTATGGATACATATTATATTATCAAATAGTGTAATATTATATAAGTATATTGTCAAGTTGCATGTATCACCCAACCATGATAATAAACCCCGTAGCGAGTGGCACACCTATACTGGAAAGAGATCAATCAACAGAGTGTAAGTCGAATAACTGAGAAAAGACATTCATCACCACGCTCAGGCCATACAGACGTCAACTTCTATTGAGAACAAAATGTAACAAAAATCCTACAACGCGGAAGGAGCCTCAAACTAACATGAGTGGCACAACACGGAGAAGGAAGATATTGTTCACCGTGCCATTGCGATGTATCGTAGCTTCGAAAAGATTTAACAAGATTTAACAAGATTGCCATCCAGAGAATTAACTCTAGATGGCAGGTGGACAAGGAAGCCCTTTGGCTTATCGAGAGTCCAACCCTTTTATCTACATATATCCAGCCCGTCTGAGGTATGTGTCGATTTAATTTTTAAACATATTCACACTACTAGCACCCACACAATCATCAGATAATATGTTCCATTCATTCACAGTCCTTTGTGAAAATGAGAACTTTCTCACGTCTAATCTACACTGCTCCTTTACTAATGTAACTTCATGTCCTCTAGTCTTTCTATCTTTCTTAACTGAAAAAAACATATTTCTATCAATATTTTCATAACCATTCAATATTTTAAACACTTCTATCTGATCTCCTCTCAATCTCCTGGTCTCTAGTGTTGTTAAACCACATTCTTTTAGGCGTTTTTCATAACTAAGATCCCTCAGTTTTGGTATCATTTTAGTCGCTCTCCTCTGTACTCTTTCTAGCATATCTATGTCCTTCTTGCGGTATGGCCTCCACGCTTGTATACAATATTCTAAATGAGGCCTAACTATTGTTTTGTACAGCGGTATTATTAGTTCTTTTTCTTTATATGCTATATTTCGCCTAATCAATCCAAGGATTTGATTTCCCTTTGAAGCTGCAATTCCACACTGCTCTGAAACCTTCATGTCAGCACTAATTGTCAGCCCTAAGTCTTTTTCTTTTACAGTAGTACTTAGTACAGTTCCCCCCATTGTATATTCTACATATTCGTTCCCATGTCCTGTGTGAAGGCATTTACATTTCCCAAAATTGAACAACATTTGCCACTTTTCAGATCATTTGATCAACCTGTCAAGATAATCTTGTAAATGCTGTCTATCTCCATCACTTTTAATCCTTCTAAACACTTTTGTATCATTTGCAAATTTCAACACCTTGCTAGCTATATCATCGTCCAAATCGTTTATATATATTAAGAATAATATAGGTCCCAGTCCTGATCCCCGTGGAACCCCACTCAAAACTGATTTCCAGTTTGAAGCCTCCCCATCAACAACTACCCGTTGTCTTCTGTCAATCAGCCATTTTTCTATCCAGTTAATTATACCATTTCCTATGCCATGGGCCTTTAGTTTAAGCAGTAATCTCTGATGTGGCACTTTGTCGAAAGCTTTTTGAAAATCTAAGTAGATTATATCTACTGGTGATCCATCATCTACCCACTTAGTGATAACTTCCAAAAAACATAACATATTTGTTAAGCATGACCTCGCTTTTAGAAACCCATGTTGAGATGGGTTTATCAAGTTATGTTTAACTAGAAAATCCACCATGTGATCTTTAATTAGTCTTTCTAATAATTTACAAATCACTGATGTTAAACTAACTGGTCTATAATTATTTGACTTGTTTCTCGAACCTTTTTTAAATAACGGTATAATGTTTGCTTCTTTCCATTCTAAAGGAACCACTCCCTCTTCTAATGACAAGTTGAGAACTGTTGCAAGCGGAATGCTAATTTGTTCTACAATTTCCACTAGTAGTTTGGGAGGAATACCATCCACTCCAGGTGATTTATTTTCCTTCATAGCCCTAATTTTCTTAGCTACCATTTCTGGGGTTACAATTAACTGTCTTAAATAGTCTGATTCTGCCCCCTTGAACTTAGCCTCTGGTACTGGCAGTGAACTAGTGTCTTCTCTGGTAAACACTGAACTAAAATACTCATTTAGGTCTTCTGCTATTAAGAATCCTTCTGATATTATATTTCCAGCACTATCTTCTAGAGGACCGACCTTATCCTGAACTTTCTGTTTGCTTCGAACATACGCATAAAAACTCTTGCTGTCATGTTTTATATTACAAGCTAATTTATGTTCATAGCTTCTCTTTGAATTTCTAATTTCAGCTGTAGCTTGGTTTAGTGCTTCTTTATAAATGTTGTAGTCTTCGTCATTTCCAGTACGTCTATATGACTTCCACATCATTTGTTTATACTTAATTTTTCTAATGGCTTCTTTCGATAAGTATTTCTTTCTGGTCCGTTTCCCTTGTTTTTTTAAGGGAACAAATTTATCTACGATGCACTCTATTTCATTCTTTAATATATTCTAACATTCTGTTGCTGTCTTATTCTTCAGTGTATTATTCCAGTCTATCTTTGCTAAATATTTCCTCATTTCCTTATATCTTCCTTTGTGGAAATTTCTCCTGAACTGCTTTTTATTATTTCTTTCTGATTTTACTTTGATGGTAAAATGTATCTGGTTGTGATCACTACTTCCCAGAGGCTCACATAATTTAACATTGTCAACTAATTCATTCTGTGAGGACAAAACTAAGTCTAACACATTCTCTCCCCTGGTTGGTTCTAGCACATGTTGAGAAAGGAAACTATCTTGTACTAAAACTAAAAACTTGTCCTCACTACCCATACTCTGTAGAGATTTCCATTTTATATGCCCATGGTTAAAATCCCCCATAATAACACAGTCCCGTTTGCTCACTTCCCTTATAGCGTTTTGTATTTTTTCATTCTCTTCTATGCTTATGTTTGGACTTCGATAAACTAATCCAACCGTTAACGTTGAGTTTCCTGTAACTATGTTACACCAAACAGCTTCTTCGCAATCTGCTTCTCTGTCTAATTTTATTTCATAAGCCTGGATAGATTCTTTAATATATAAAATAACTCCACCTCCCCTTCTTCCTATTCTATCTTTCCTAAACATTACATATCCTGTCAGTCCCAATTCGGCATCTGATATATCGGTGGTTGCCCATGATTCGGTTATACCTATTATGTGAGGGTCAATATCTTCTACCATAATGTTTAGTTCATTTCTTTTGTTTACTATACTCCTTGCATTTAAACAAACACATTTATACCCAGCTTCAGAACAGTTTTCCAGACTGTTATTTGCTGAATTATTTTTGCTGCCTTTATGTATGCCTCCAGTTTCAGGCTTCTCTGCGAGTCACCCCTGCGAATTTAGTTTAAATAGATGCAACCAGTCCCACTGTCAACAGATCGCAGCAGATTCTCTTAGAATACTGCTGCCCCCTTTCCACTTAGATGGAGGCCATCTCTCATGTACATATCTTCTCTCCCAACAAAGTACCCCCATAAATCTATGAATCCCACGCCCTCTTCCTCACACATCTGCTCAACTAGTGCGTTGATCGCCATCCTCTTACAGTTTCTGTATCCTGCCAGATGTAAATTCTAAGTGCACACTAGTAGCAGCCCAACTGACATGAAAGCAAGTTCGCATGATTATGAGCTCTTATTTTTTTACTTCAAGATCCATGTCTCCGCCCCGTACAAAACGACTGGCCGATTCATCGTGCTGTAGATCTTGTTGGTAACTTGCGGTTACAAATGATTCCACATGTTTCCCTCCACTTCTAACAGGCTGTCTTGACAGCCATTTCACAGCTTCCGTCCTCCTGTATCACAATTCCAAGGTACTTGAATTCGGTGACTTGATTTAACTTTTCTCCATGGATTCCGCTATCTTGACTCTTTTTGTCGCTCCTCTCGAACTGACTAGAACTTCCGTCTTTCCTGTGTTTGCTTTGAGCCCTTTCTTCTCTAGGGTTCCCTGCCACTTCTGCACCTTCTCTTCCAGTTTATTCACGGACTCCGCAGTGAGGGACAGATCGTCTACATACAAGATCTCCATTGGCAATCCGTTTCTGCAAGTCTCGCTGATCACATATAGTACGATGATAAACAGTAGTGGACTCAGCGCTGAGCCCTGGTGCAATCCCACTCTTATCTCAAAGGTAGTTGTATCGCCGTTCGGCGTTCTAACTACAGTGTTTGCACCTTCGTACATGCATTGCATGCTCTGCACCAACTTCTGCGGTACTCCCTTCTGTCTTAGGCACCACCACACCAGTTCTCTTGGTACTGTATCGTATGCTTTCTCATGTTCTACGAATGAGTGGTAGAGCTTCTTCTGTCCCTCTAGGGTCATCTCCTGGATCTGACTCACCATGACAATGGCGTATGTTGTTCCTCTCCCTGGTTTAAATCCAAACTACATGTGGTCAACATCCACTATCTCCCTCAGCCTCTTATCTATTGTCTTCTCTAAAATCTTCAAGATATGCTCCAGTAGATTTATTCCGCGACAGTTCTTATACTCTAGCACATCGCCCTTCTGTTTGTAGATGGGGATCAGCAGGCTTCTTTTCCAATCCTAAGGGATCATTCCTTTTTCCCAGTACATCAACAAGAGTCTCCAGATATCTTCTTCTTCTGCTTCTCCCATTGCTTTGATCATCTCTGCTGTGAGTTCTGATGGTTCTCCTGCCTTCGCTTTCTTCACCTTTTTAATGCGGTCTTCACATCGATCTTGTAGATGGTAGTTACTGATCCTTCTACAGGTAATGCTTCTGTGAGTTCCTCATGCGGGTTTTCTGTATTGAGTAGGCCATCGAAGTACGTACTCCTTCCACCGTTCCTTCACCTCGTCTACTTTTGCCAATATCTTCCCGTTCTTGTCCTTGATAATAACCATCTCTCCGATGCCTTGTTTCAGCCTCTGTTTTGCTCTGCTACCTTGTAGACCATCCTCTCTCCTCCGTCAGACTCCAGGTTTCTGTGACACTCTTCTGTTGCTTGGTCTCTCGCTATCGTCGTTGTCGATATATTAAGAAGCAAGAAGCAAATAATTGCTTCTTGCTTCTTAATATATTTCTCTCGCCTCCTTGGACTTGTCTTCCTGCCATCTTTTGACTGCCTCTTTCTTTCTCTTGATGGCGACCTGGATCACTTCTTACCATCACCATGTCTCCTATCTCTCAGGTGTTACTCAGGTCGTCTTTTCGCACTTCCCAGTTGCTGTCTTGACAATCGTTTCACTCAGTTTGTTCCAGTACTCCTCGACTGTTGTTGCCTTGCACTTGTCCACTTCCTCAGCAAACTCCTCCTTTTTTCTGTCTTTCCAGCTTCTATATTTCGAATTTTGGGGTTCTCCTACTCTGCTTCTTCATCCTGCTCTTCTTCTTCTTCATATTCATGACAAGAAGCATGTGGTGATGCTCAACTGCTTAGCCTGGTACCCCTTTCGAATCTGACACCAGCCGTCTGTCTTGTCTTCTTATGAGCAGCTAGTCAATCTGCGTTTTGATCTATGGGCCACTTTTATAGGTTATCTGGCGTTCCGTTCTCTTCTGGAAGCCCGTGTTGGCTACGAACAGCTATAGGCTCTCTGCCGACTCCGGGATTTTCTCACATTCTGGGTTTCTGGTGCCATATCCCCTTCCTCCATGGCTCTCCCCATAACCCTCTGCATACTCTCCGACATATCCATTTAGGTAAGCTCCTATGACCAGCTCCCCCTCTTCGAGTGTTCTTCTGATCAGGTCTTATAGTTTCTCTGTGGAAACGATCTTTCTCTGCCTCTTCGCATCCTTGCTGTGGGGCGTATGCTGATATGATATTGAGGATACCAACTTCCGTCGCCATCTTTACTCTCGTCAACCTGTCTGAGACTCCCTTCACCTCCACCACCTTCTTATTCCAAGATGACTCCCATTCCGTTCTTCCCTTTGTTCTCTCCGATGTAGAACAGTTTGAACCCACTTGTCTCTTGGACGCACGCAGCGTGCACCTTTCTTCTCTCCAAGGCATCCACGACCTCTATGCCTCTTCCGGTGATGGTGCCGAAATTCCAGGTTGCGAACCTGAACCTGAACTTCTTGATTCTGGTTTGTTCCACTCGCTTCTTTAGCCGCAGGGCTGACATAACCATCCTGCTTCTTTCTCACGGGCTTGGGCCGGCTTCGGCGGAGTTCCTATACCGCTCGATAATTTAGTTATAATTTACTTTTTGTTGTTAGAATCAATTATAATATTGGAACTAGGACTTTTTGTATGCTGCCCCAAATCTTTAGAATATGTTCCTTCGTCAAATCACTTGAAAATATTACACAGTTCAGTAGTCATTTAAGAACGTAGCTTCGCAACCGTGCTGATGACCTTAGATCCTCGGCGCAACCACCCATCTATGGACAACTTATATACGACGTATGATATTTTGGCACCTCTTTTATGACATACCCCTGCTGAACTTGGCGCACCCCAGGAGATAAAAGAAGGGAGGCGTCGTCTGATTTATAAATCCGACAACTAGAAGTTTCAAAAGTTTTCGCTTTAATTTTGGATGATTGTTTGCTCATCAAAATCTTCATTCATCATCGGTGAGCGGTTCTACCTGTGTCATTTTCTTCGAATGCATACATACATTAATTATGCGCAATTTCCGTGTCACAAACATGTTTCAGTGAGCCAGTGTAACATGTTACGTTTTTTTTTAATTTATGATTATTTTTATCGCGAACCTTGGCTAGATATCTACATTCACACCATCAACCTTTTGGCAATAAATCATGATTTTCATTGAATGTTTTTATAAGTTAAATATCACCTTAATGTCACCTGTGTGTTCTTTGGAAAGTGCGTCGTGAAATAACAAGGTGTGACTCGGGCTAATAAAAAATTAATGACGTCTTTAGGTGCCAGTATAAGTTCGGCCAAACCGGTGGATTACGCATTGCAGGGTGTCGACATTTCCCAGTGGAAAGGTAAGATACAATACTTTGCAACGTTTGTAGTGTTTGAATATCTAGCATGAGTTTGCGCTTGAGTTGGATGAAAATGTATTATGCTATATTCTTGACACCATAAGAAGTGTGTTTAGAATATTTGCGGAAATAATGCGAACAGTGAAATATTGTTCTATCTTACTAGTGTGAACCTTATGTGTTAGAAATCTCGAAAATTTTGATGAAAGCCTTTCATTAATTTTTCCAGTTTGTTTTGTGTCCAATCTAGATATCCAGCGTCAACTGGTAACTATACGCTTTACATCTTGTCAATGACTGGCCATGACACCTCGCTCAAAAGCACCGTGAAACAGCTTTGATACACCTTACTATATTGCAGCATATGCCTTGTTGCTGTTGCAGTCTTTTATCACCGTCCCCATCTTCTTCTTCATTTCAGCAACTTTCCGATTCCGAGATGAATAAGCTGCTCGTCTTGTTAGCGCTATTTGGCGCTGTGTTGGCATGCTGCTCAGCTCACTGTATGTGGAATATAAATGACAACAGCTCTTAGTGAAAATGTACTAAGAAAAGTTCAAGTATGAAATATTGTTTATCAGAATTATTATCGATGTATATGAATAGCACACCATAGATACCAATGACACGGTCTTTGATGTGAACGATTAGTTTAGGCAACATAAGAACATGAGATTAGGTAAAATTCCAAATGGAAATGGTAGCAGTGTATTATTCAAATAACCTGTCCATCACGTGACTTACTACCTAGCACCAAGGGTTCTGTTCACATTCTGTCTACAAATGTCTTCCTATGCGACAAAAACATCAGATAAAACGGTTGGTTTAAATGTGGATAGCACGCGGGTTAGATTGATTTAGAAGATGTCTTGCTGTCTTTGTATTTGACTGCACGTATGTAAATATCTTTGACCGAGGTCATGCGAATAATTATCATCGTGATGGAGGTAAACTGTAAGATACTGAACAACTCTTTTGGGCATCACGTGGACTGAGCTTGCAGTCAGCGGAGCGGGAACTCTTACAAGGTAGGGTCGATGACAACCATAGAGGAAGATTTAGTTACTTGGAGTTACAACTACAAGACGTTGATGGGGACACGTTAAATGCTGAAGTAAGGGAAGCAGAATTATCGGTCCAAGCCAGCAGGCATATTAAGATAACCAAATGATGTTTAAAAACATATGTTTCTTCGGTTATTTTTCCTTAATTTGATATAGAGATTTAATTTTGGTGCCATGTCGTGGTGACGTTTTTCGACATCGTGATGATTATCGTACCATTGTTGCCGCAGGTCGCAAAACGACGTGCGGCAGACGAAATGGCGACTACCCTAACAAGTGCACGTACGATTGCCGTCGTTACATTAAATGCCGGAACGGGAGAGCGTACTTCCGTCGGTGTCGTTTTGGAAAGAAGGCGCTGCATAAAAGGTGACCAATCACTGTCTGAGAGAGAGTGTGTGTGTGTGTGTGTGTGTGTGTGTGTGTGTGTGAGTGTGTGTGTGTGTGTGCGTGTGTGTGCATGCGTGCGTGCGAGCGAGCTTGCATACGTGTGTGTGTCTGCGTAATTGACTGCGTGCGTGTATGATTCTCGACCGATGCTAACACAAGACATTATTTGTAAATCAATCAGATATGTTATAATTACTTCCTATACATACATAACCATGTTCCGTATTTTATAATACAAACAAGTTAAACAATTTAATTTAATTAGGAAAGATTGTTGGTTTTAAATAAGATTTTCTCACACCCTAACGAGCTTGTAGTGTACAATTGTCATGTCTCCTGCACTACTATTATATCCGGTTTCAGGATGTTCGACCGGACGTCGCGGAATCATCGACTGCTACTCCCGCCCCGACGGCCATTTGCAGCACTGCTGCTACTGCGACTTGTACGCATCTTGTGCTAGCGGCGGCATGTTCTTCCACCGCCGCTGTGAGGTCGGAGGCACGGTCTGGGACGACGTGGAACACAAGTGTCTTGGCAAATCGAGCACTTGTCGCAGATAGCACAGGTTCTACCCGCTGAATACCATCATGACGCCGTAGACAGCATGCGTTTTAAGTCAAGTACTACAATCGAAACATTCTCGTCCTTTTCTCTCTCTCTCTCTCTCTCTCTCTCTCTCTCTCTCTTCTCTCTCTCTCTCTCTCTCTCTCTCTCTCTCTCTCTCTCTCTCTCTCTCTCTCTCTCTCTCTCTCTCTCTCTCTCTCTCTCTCTCTCGTTCTCTCTCTCTCGTTCTCTCTCTCTCGTTCTCTCTCTCTCGTTCTCTCTCTCTCTCTCTCTCTCTCTCTCTCTCTCTCTCTCTCTCTCTCTCTCTCTCTCTCTCTCTCTCTCTCTCTCTCTCTCTCTGTCTTTATGTATGCTACTTAACGTATTATGTAGACGCTCACGATGTGGACAATATCAATCAAAAATTCCAAGCTACGTTGCGACATTCAAGGAAACAAGTTGACATTTAATACGATTGTTTTCTCATTTATGCTGGCTACATATTGTAAGAACTTTCGTGACATAAAATATACAACTAATGCACGATTTGTCTGTTTGTTAATCGGTATCCGTACACTAGATGGCTGAGGTCAGTTAGACATGAAAGCCCTCTTCTTCTCGTTGATTATGTTTTTCAGTTCTTTACTCACCCACGGTTTGTTTGTTTGTTAAGATTTTCACAGTCTTTATGGGGACAATCATATCCTCACAAAACTTGATATAGTCTGTGACGACATCAACTGCTTCTTCAAGCGAAGAACTGGATTCAATAAGAACATCCCACAAAGTACAGTCAAAACACCCCCTGAGGGCGTCGACCGAGTTAAAGTCCCACGTTTATACAGTTTTCTGCACTGCTTTCTGTCTCTGCAGTTTAGTTCTATACGCCGGGATCAGATGTACCACATTGTGATCAGCTGTACTGTCCGGTAATGTTTGATCTAACCAGGTCTCAGTCATACATATCAAACAAGCTTCTTTATAGGCCCACTGTAGTGCAACATTGGCCTGAAGTTCGTCAATTTTCGAACGTAATGATCGGACATTAGCTAACATGATAGAGGGCAGGGGGAGGGTGTGTACCTTCTTTTTCTTCAAATTCTGGCGAACGCCGCCTCTCTTGCCCCGCTTGCGTCGCAGGTTGTTTCTATTGTTAGTGTCCGAGAGCACAGTAAAGTCATTTAAATCCAGGAGTGGACCAGAAAGATTGTCAGTGACACTGGGTCGGAAGGCCAACAGCGTATCACGTGAATAAATCTTGAATCTGCCATCTTGCCAAATCGGTTCACCACTCACACACACAACGAATAAAATGGTCCATAAAACTGCCAAAACTTTGGTTGTTCTGCCGCACAACATCTTCATATTACTTCTCGACGAACCTATTTAACGTCCTTCAGTTAAAACTGACGAAAAACGATAAACAACACAGAGGCCAAATACAAACACTCCAGGTCGCCACAACAGCGCCCTCTATCTCATAGAGTCTTCATTCAGACTACCGTCCACGGAATAAAGATCAAAGGACATCAAAGAGTTTTGGCTCAGTCATTCCATTTGGCTCCCTACTTATAAAAAAGAAATTATGGATGACCTGTCATAAAAATCTACTGATACAAAATCTCTTATCTTAATTGCTTGCTGACATCCTACTTATAAAATAAGTATAAAAAAGGTTTGATTAATAGCTTTTTTTAACCCTTTTTTATGAGCACCCTTTTTGTGAGCGGTTCATGTAAGTGCAGTTCGTGTGTACTGGCCTCTACTGACGCCTCTAGTGACTAGGCGTACAGTTCGTTTGTGCTGGCCTCTAGTGACTAGGCGCTAAAATAAAGTACACAGTAGCGCCTATAATGTAAGAATTATTAGACAATTATATGTGAGGTTATGAAAATTGTGGATATATGTGAGATGTACACAGTAGTGCCTCTGGTATCGCCAATTCGAATTCCGTGTATTAAATGCATGTGTTGCGGACTAGTTATTTTATTCATTTTATGTTCCTGTGCAAACCCTTAATACAACGGCTGCGGGTGTCGATGAATGATGGCGGTATCGGTGACCTATGACTTCTACGGCGGCAGTACCCTAATTTAGGCTAACGCTAGCTGTAGGCGGGATACTCACGGCGGCGCACTGCCGGTGATCTTTTGCTGTGAGGCGGAACAGTAAGAGCTAAAAATAACATGGGAACAACACTAGCCGGAGAACTCTACTTTATTATTCATACTGTAGCTAGGAGTGAGACTGTTTTCTAATAAGGGTGCTGTATTATTAAGCTGAAGTTGGCTTTATTGGTCGTGTACGAGTAGTTGGATTATAGAGACCAATAGTAAATCAGATATTACGACGAGGCCTGTATTATGAACATATGAAAGGAGACGGTAAACTATATATATTTTATTAGTCCGTGGTTTATCTTTTAGGGAAGAATGGTCTCTAGTGACTAGGCGCCAACATAAAGTACACAGTACCGCCTCTAGTGCTCTTGTGACTACGCGCTAAAAGTTCAATAACCTCCGTAGTCCATAGGGGGCCCACCGCGACGTCCGCCGGGGTACGAACGAAGGGGCCCGGTATAAGGGCCAAAGTCTTCTCTCGGCGGCTCGCTCTGGTCTACAGCTGGCCGCTGAACGGCGCGTACTATTCCCACCACTACGTCCGGTCTACGCCTGATGACGGACGGCGTCGGTCGAACGTAGGCAGTCGAACGGGACGCGTTGAAGGCGGCGCGCCGGCTGGTGACGGACGGCCTCGGCCGAGTCCCCGCTGTTGAACGGGGCGCGCTGTATCTGCCACCCCGGGCCGGGCGATTGCAGATGGCGCCGTGCGCACTATAGCGCTGCGACCAATGTTGAAAGCGCCGCGACCAACGCCGGTTGGCGAGGCCGTGATCGTAATAAATCCTGGGGGCCTAGGAGGCCTAGGCGGGTTGTGGTAGTCCAAATCCGTTCCGTACATTTTCTGCTCTGTAAATATAAATAAAATTCTAGTTATATAGAAGGTAAAAATAGTAGAATCTGTAAACATCCTAGTTAGTGACGAATTAAAAGGAAAGTTATAATAGGTAGGTGACGTAACTTACCGATCGGGATCGTGACGCGCACTCTCTGAATCCATCCTCGGTTCTTTGTAAGCGATGACGTATACCTCTATCGTAGCCATTTAACGGAATGACGGTGGTTGTTTACAACGCTTGCTGTAGGTCTATGAACGCCTACCGTTTTTGCACGTAGACCGTTACGTAAGCACCTTTACCCACTGGTTACATCATTTTTTAAAATCCTTAATAAAATCATAAACGCATAAAATAAACGGTCTATTATACGAAGTAAGGACTAGAGAATCTTATGGTAAACTTATATATGAAAATAACGCTCTATAAAAGCGACGCTCAGTTTGTGCACTAACATGACCGAGCGCTTTTTAGTAATTTCAATAACCTTGCTAGATTCGGCTGTTTTGTGGTGTACGTGTTTGAGCGCACGGCGTGTATTCACTACGTTAGTATAAATAGCGCGGCCAAGAATGCCTCTGTATTCATTTATTTTTGGTGTGCTAACGTTGTTATACGTTTCTTTGCCTTCACAGACCATTGCTGTCATCATGCCGGTTCAAGGGGAACAAGGTGTGCTCGCTGCTATGTTGAGGAAGAAAAAGAGTATGGTTACGACGGCTAGAGGACCGAGGCCCTCTACGTCAGACGTACCCGCTGCTGCTGCTACTTCTTCGTCATCGCTGGTACCCGATGTCGCGCCGGTTACCGCCGAACAGGAGGTGCCTGCCGATGCCGCGTCGTCGGCGCTCTTCGACTCATCTTTGGTGAGTTTGAAAGAACTCATAGAAGCGGAAGACGGGCTGTATAAGATATCTACACCTATCAGGATCGAAACAATTGCGTGGAGAACAAAATGTAAGTACGGTGGCTGTTCTCAGTGTAAGCGTAAAGTACAGCGATCCAGGGACGGAACTATGACGTGCTTATCCCATGGCGTACAAGCTAAGCTGAAAAAGCTATTTTTCGGTTCGCGTGATGGTGAAGGAAGTCGGCTCGAAGACCAATCACGAAATTTGGCTTACTCCATTCGAGAACGCCATGTCGGAACTCGTCTCCTATGACGCCGACTATCTTGCCCTAGGACGCCGGAAAAACTGCGCAACACTATAACGGCCCTCGTCGGTACGGTCCTGGAAGTCTCCCTGTGAAAGACCATATGGGGTGATATGGTGACGTATGCCGTCCGGAATCTGAGTACTATCCCGATGCCAGAGTAAAACGATCACCCTTGAATGACTAACGCTTCGCTTGTTGTGTGCTGTAGGACGCCGACCGCCGGGATCGTGTAATCGAAGGCATAATTGCCGACGCTTTGAGGTCAGCGCACGAGGAGTGTGAGCAGGGACCGGCTGTCGAGTAGGTACAGTACAATGCCGCCGCTACCGCTATCGCCGACGCTTTGAGCACAGCGGACGACGACGCGGCCCCGGCCGAGAAGCGCGTGAAATATCACGGCGGCGACACTCCATGGCCGCTACTGAAGGATGTCGACTATAAACCGCCGAAGTGTGCGACCTCCATCCGCCTGCCTTCGTATAACGACGCGGCGTCGGCCTAGACGTCATGGCCGCCCCCGCCGCCCACGTATACGACCCTGTACCCGGTGCCCGTGTACGTCGAGTCGGCGCCATAGGAGATCGTGTCTGTTTCTTCGGACGAACTTCCGTCGCTGATTGAGGGCACCCAACGAGCCGCTGCGCCGTCGCTAATCGAGGGTACCCAACGAGCCGCTGCGCCCGAGGGCCCCCAACGTGCTGCTGCACCGTCCCTGATCGAGGGCACCCAACCACCGCAGCAGAATCGTGACCCCCATCTACAGGTGTCCCTCGTAACGACATTCGCGGGGCGGGAAAGGTGCATGCTGAGCACATTCGCCGAAGTGATCGGGGGAACGATAATGAATCGTGCGTGCCACTTCTGCGGTGAGGGTCCACACGAAGAAGGATGCCTCTTCATACATATGTACGGGTATCGAGGCGGAAAACCCAACCGACGCTGTCGCCTGATGCACGAGGGTGTGTCTGAAAAAAACAATCGGTTTTTCAAGTCCGTGCTCGACTCGTATCTGCTTCGATCGCTCGTACCGTGCGTCGCGAGATTGCTAATCGTGCTAGAAGACCAATGTGAGCCCTGTCCGGATCGGCACTCGGAAAGGGTCCTCGTGAAAAAAGTGGCTGACTGGCTGTTAAGCACCGACTGGACCTCCTGCTTCGATAACGCGATACTGGAGACCGCGGTGGAGAGCTACCTGCTGAAAACAGCTTGCCTCAGTGATTGACATTAATAGTTGTTGTTGTTGTAAGAGGTTCTCTCTCTTAGGAACCGAACATTAGTAGCGGGCGAATACCGCGCTATAACGAACTTTAATTTAGTCCTTGTAGGTGGCATAAAGCCTTACGAATCAGATAAGTCGCATCTGCATTGTTTACGAACATTAGTAGCGGTCAACACGCGGGTGAATACCGCGCCATATCGAACTTTAATTTAGTCCTTGTAGTATAAAGCCTTACGAATCATGTAGCATTGTTATAGTCGTTCGTGTATCATGCTTTCTACGATGCGTAATAAAATGTTGAAAACGTACGAACAATCTTGTCTACGAAAACAAACAAACAAACACCCTTTCCCATATCCCAGTGAAACAAACAACACGAAATCTCAGTCTAGCTAGCGAGACGCGCTCGTATGATTTTTTTAGCCCTAGCACCACCGTTCTGCCTCACGTCCAGCGTACTACAATGAGCCGTGTAACAAGTTTACAGCCTGTCATAAGACACACCTCTCCTAGCGGAAACTCTACGTTGTTTAATAATTTTGAAAATCGATGGTTAGCGTTCGTTACAAATCGTAGTCGATATTTATTCGCCCGTAGCCACCTAACGGTTGCGATTCCTACCATCCGTTTATAGACGGTGTCGGAGCTTCGTCGTAGTTAATATCGTTTCGGCTTTGACTAGGACGGACGGACGCGCCTAATACACCCCGCAGTCAGTGGTGCTGCAGCTGCTACCACCTACCGGCGACGGATGCGCGCCACGGAGAGTCAGTCAGTGGGAGCTACCACCTACCGGCTACCTACCTACCGACCCACCAACGATGCCTGTTTGTCCCGTATGCGGTCGCGCCGTCGATCGTCTGGAGGGGCACTCGTGTAAAAATAAGCACCGATGCCCGAAATGTGATCGGACGTACGCCTTTCTTAACAGCGTAACGAAACATTTAAAGAAATGCGGTAGCGCTACCAGGGACGATGACCACAAATGCCCGAAATGCGGTCGATTGTTCGCCTATTGTTATAATATGTTGAAACATCTGAGAGGCTCGAAGACCTGCGGTGAAAAAAGGACACCACCACCACCACCCCCACTCCCCGACGACGACGAGGCATCGTTAGACGCCGCCGACAACGATGCCGTGTCGGACGGCCTACGGCGTATCGTTCACGAGCACTGGTCGAATATACGCACGTCTATATCGCGCGGTCCTGTCCAGTAGATATATAGGTATCAACTGACCGGTTTGGACGCCTGCGCACTCGACCCCCGACTACGACTATTGTTCGAGGAGCAGACTCGAGCGTTTAAAATCAACTTAAATTTTGGGTTTATTCGCCGTTCTTGGAGGCCGTCAACTAAAAGTTCTACCGGGAGCGCCGCATCGATATGTTCAAGAACGCCATCAGCGTATTGGGTCTAACACTACTCTACCTGTTCAACGATCTACCGCAGACGCTTCACTTCGCTCTCTTCCACGTGCCGAAGAAGGACCTGCACCGGTCCTGCAATCGCTGATCGTCGGCGGTCCCTCGATCATTTTTGCGCGTCATCATGAGGCCGACGTAACCTTTCTACGCCGAGCCAAGTACGGCGAGTCGGCGCGGACTTGTCGCTCGATCGTGGGCTTCGACGCGAATGGCCTCTTCCTGTGGGCCATCACGCAAGACATGCCGACGGGGTGGTACACGCGCCGCCGCGCGGAGAAAGCCTTTCAGCCGGAAAGCGTGCACCGCTACTGTCGCATGGCCGTGCAGTGGCTGACGTTGGAGGCTGAACGGACGACACCAGCTCAACGGGCGCGAGAAGCGCGTCGGCAAATACCGGGTTGACGGCTGGTGTCGAGAGACGCGGACGGCGTACCATTTCCAAGGTTGCTTCTTCAACGGCTGCCCGTGTACGGGAAAGAAAACGAATGGAGTTAATGGATAGCCGATGAGTCAAATGTACGCCGAGATGCTCGCCTCCAAGACCTACCTTCGCCGCTTCGTCACCGTCGTCGAGATGTGGGAGTACCAGTGGCGCAAGGTGAGACCACCGCCGCCGCCGCCGCCGCAGGAGACCCGTCGCAGGACCGGCGACGGCGGCGGCGATATTACACGGTCGACGATCTTGAAGGCCGTACTTGACGGCACTCTCTTCGGTCTGATAGAGTGCGACATCGCCGTACCGGATGCGCTGCGCGACGCCTTCGCCGAGATGCAGCCGACCTTCAAGAAAGCCTACATCGCGCGCAACGATCTCAGCCCGTTCATGCGTCGCTACGCCGAAACGTGCGGGCTCCTGACCCGACCTCAGCGGACAATCGAGGGGAACTTTGTCGGCACCAAGATTCTACTCTCGACTCCCCTACTGCGGTGGTATCTGCAGCATGGACTCGTCGTCGACCGCGTGTACTAGATCGTCGAGTACGAGCCGATCGAGTGCTTTCGTCGCTTCGGCGACACGTTCTCCGCCGCGCGACGCGAGGGCTACACCGACCCCGAAAAAGCCATCCTCGCCGATACATTTAAGCTTCTCGGGAACAGTTCCTATGGGAAAACAATCACGCGTGTCGATCTGCACCGGGACATCAAGTACTGCACGTCTTCCGGCGCTGCGACGAAGATCAACGATCCACGCTTCCGGCAGCTCGACGTCGTCATTCCCGACGTTCTCTACGAGGTGGCGATGAACAAGCGAACCTTCCGGTACGCGCTGCCCTTCCAGACCTGTTATTTCGTATACCACTACGCCAAACTACGTATGCTGGAGTTTTACTACGACTTGATCGCTACCTACATATCGCGTCCCCTGTTCTAGTACTGCGCGATGGACACCGATTCAGCGTATTTGAGCCTCGCGGGACGGGACATCGACGAGCTCGTGGAGGCGGCTAAGCGCGAGCACTACTTCCGCCACCGAGGAGAATGTGCTGCGACGATCACGCGGAGGCGTACGTGCAGAGCCGACTCGCCGGCCGAGCGTGGGACGCGCATGCCGAATGTTGCGCTAAGCGTCGCAGGTACGGTAAGAGTACGCCTGGCCTCTTCAAAGAGGAATGGTCCGGCCGCGGTATCGTCGCGCTCTGCAGCAATAATTACTACTGTTTCGGCGCCAATGGCGGGGATAAGTACAGCACGAAGGGGCTGAGCAAGCGTCAGAACGACATCGACAAGGACGTCTTCCTCGCAGTGTTGCGCGGACAACGAAGCGGCAGCGGATGGAACCGCGGCTTTCAAGTGAAGGAATCGTCCGTGCTTACGAACATTCAGGAGCCCGCGGCGTTGAGCTACTTCTATGCCAAACGGTGTCTCTACGGCGCCTATACTCGTATAATGACTACCCCTACCCTACATAACCTAAGGGAGACTACCCCTAATAACTACCCCTAAGGGGGCCGCCTCCCCTCCATCCATCCCCTAGGGCTAGGGTGTATCCGTGTATGTAGGTAGGTAGGAACTAATTAATAAAAAAGAGTGAACACGCGGTAGAGTTTTCATCGTCTTTTATTCGTAAGCAAAAGCTGCATCACAAGAGCAGGTAGGCGACGCAATATTGTCCGCACACGCTAGATACGCCACTCTGCAGTCTCTTGTCTTTGTACGTCCACTAGTGACAGTTGCGGCGAAGGAAGGCGCGGAAGTCAGCGTGTAGCGGTGGCAGTCCGTACGAATCGAAGTAGTCGTCTCACCGGTCGGCGTCCACGTAGTGCTTCCCCTGTTCGTCGCCGATGTCTGTGTTGCACACGAAGGCCGTCGTGTAAGCGGTGAGCCGTCTTTTCGGTAGCTCGTCTTCAGGCAGGACACCGATGACGACGTTTATAGTGAACGCGTCGACCGCCAGGCGGCGTATCAGTTGAAACGTGTCCATCTGTCGGCTCAATAGTCGTACACGACGTTCCGGTTCTTGTCGATCTCGAGCACCGTCTCGTGCGGTGAACGTCGTCGTGTACGGGGAGTACACGACTACATTCGCCGTCCGGGGCAGAGCCAGCGCGAAGAGGACCTCCACGCGGAGGTTCTCCTTACGCACGACGTTGAAATGATCGCCGTCGCAGCAGTCGGGCGACAGGTCGAAGCAGAAGATGGAGTAGCCGCCGCCGAAGTCGGTGCGCGTTAGGTCGTTCCCCTCGTCCTCGTACGCTTTCCTCGTTGCCCCGAAGAGGTTCATATAGTTTCGGACGAAACGCCGATGCGCGAAGGTCGGCTGCAGCGGCTTGCTCGGCACCTGGCGTCCGTAGACGTAGAGGGCGAGGAAGTTTATGTCGTTGTGCATCGCGTTGAACGGGTTTTTATCGTAGGCCCCATTATAAGCGTCGTTGTCGATCAGGCACATGAACACCCGTTTCGGCAACGTGCCCAGGTAGACGTTCTCTTGCGTATGAAACATCGTGCCCTGCGGTATAGAGAACACCTTGCAGTCGATTCGACGTAGCGGGTACTTAGACGTCCCCTTCGTCGACGCTTTGATGTGACCGAACTGGACTGACGGGTACACCTTGGCTTTTTGCACTTGCAGGTAGGTCCCCAGCAGCATGATTTTGAACCCCGGATCGGCGACCTCTCCTATGAGCGCGAAGGCGTCCTTGCTTCGCACCAGTCGGATCTTTACGTCGACGCCATTCAGTAGGTTCCGGTCTTGCAAGAACACGTCGGCGTATAGGCGTCCCAACATGTCCACCTCGCGACTATCCCGTATGAAGTGCCGTCGAGTAGCGTACCCGTTGGTGGCGTTCGCGGCCGCCTCCATGTACACGGCGGTTTCCTTATACCACAGACCGCCCTCGAGCTGCGATTGTTTGACGTCGGAACCGTAACTCAGCAAGGTCTCGATATAGGCCCGGTACGGAAACGTATTGGTCGACGGCGTCACGAGCGTGCCGATCAGCGACAAGTCGACTTGACTGAACGTCGAATGCAGGACATTTTTGACCGGGGCCACGACGCTGTCGTTCGCGAGTTAGGTCCAGATAGTCGTCATCCGATCCCGGGACGAGGAACTCGATAGGGCCGCCCGCGTCGAAGGACATCAGTGGCTGGTGATCGATCCACTAATCGCTCTCGATGCTCGTCTGCGTCATAGGCACGTTGAACAGGTCCATTTCTGCTTCGCACGACTGTCGATGCACGAACGCCATTCTGCGCGGGGAATATGTCGCCGCTCGACGTGTGTTACTTTCGACGGCCCTTCTTACTGGGCGTCGACGGCATGTCGGGCGGTTTGATATCGTTCGCTTTGCGTCGTCGCTTTTCCGGCGGCGGCGGGGGTGAATTCATCAACCCGTCGAGAAGGTCGGCGCCCGCCTCCTTCGCGCGTCCTTTTAACGACTGTTTGAAATTCTCGCATGCGAGGACGTCCCGCGCCAATCGCACGCCCGTGTTGAGAGCGCGTTTTCCCAGCGTTGTACTACCATGAGAGACGATGTCATCTTGCGTGCTAAAACCTTCGCTGGATCCTTCGAAGATTGTGCTCGGTATTAGGCCCTATGGTTGTTTGGATACTTCCGTCATATATTATGAACAAAATTACTCAATCTTGCAAATATTCATTAAAATTGGAGCACAAGTGCGATTTATAGGTGACTTTTTCAACGTTTTGTTTTTAATGGATATACGTGTTATCTTTAATTTTTTATGATTAAAATGCATGTGCACTCAAACGTGTTTAACATTTGAGCTTTGTAAATAAAAAATATATATTTATTAATCTTTGTGGCTTTTTCCGGTGACGTGATTTCCTTTTTTTTTTGTTAGGCGTACATTCAAAAGTCAACAAATGATATACAATGTCTTTTTTATTAAAATCATACATTGGTGTTTGCAGTCATGCAATCTATATTAGGAAAACACTTGGTATGATAGCATGCTTGCTAAATTGTTGCCTCAAAACTGGAGCATCAATTCGGGGTCCATTGTTACAAGCCAATATTTGAGACATGTAAATTAGTATTAGGCCTACTTTAGTTGACTGATGTGAACCTACTTACTATGCCAATAACTAATTATATCAGATATGACTAGTTTTTAGTCCTTTTGCCGAATGTCCAAGGGACTATTGCCATCACTCTGCGTCCGCCATCCGCCGTTAGCAGCTGTATCTCAGAAACCGTTCAGCAACTTTTCCACTAATTTTGCACAGACATATCTTTGGGCACTGCCACTATGCACAAGAAATCTGTATTTGATTGAATCATTTTTAGGGCTCCCTGGGGCCTCCAAGGACCCCAAAACTGATAAAAATGTAACATGTGGCCTATTTCTTCAAAAACTGTTCAGCAACTTTTTTCAAATTTTGCATAGATGTATGTTAGGGTGCTGCCACTATATACAAGAAATCTGTATTTGATTGAATCATTCTAAGGGCACCGAAGGGGCCTCCAAAGTGCAAAAGTGTTACATTATCTAATGATGTGGTTTTGAGAAGGGCCCTTGAGACAACCCCCAACAGTAGATTTTGTTTAATGTGCCACAAAGTCAACACCATGACTAATCTCTGCAGCCTAGTGCTACTGTTCCATTGAGACATTGACTAATCTTTAATTGGTCACCGCACCCAGGCAGAGAAGACACCCCCAACAGTAGATTTTGTTTAATGTGCCACAAAGTCAACACCATGACTAATCTATGCAGCCTAGCGCTACTGTTCCATTAAGACCATGACTAATCTTTAATTGGTCACAGTGCAAAGGCAAAGGGCAAAGTAGACACATTTGACCCCTGTTAGACTGAACAGTTGCCTAACACTTTTTATATTCAAAACTATTGATTTTCTAGAATTGCAAGTTGTGTTTATTTTGATGTTCATTTAATTATTATAAAATGGTGTGACTGTGGTGTATATTGGTTAAAGATGTATTGTCTGTAGAAACCTGTAGGTGACAAACATAGAAAATTAATATTCTGTCACCTGTATGTGACAAACAGAAAATTAATATTCTGGACAACTATAGAGTGAAATATCCTACACTTTATTGATATCAAATGCATTCTACTGTTCTGTTAACGCTTGCCATGCCTTGTGTAGACATGGTACTGTGTAAATCAATTGTATCAATATAGACTAATAATTACAGATTCACAATATAGTTGACACCTGAAAGAACCAAACGTCAACCATTAGAAGAGTTGACATAGTTCCGCTATACACAAGCAAGATATCTGTATTTGATTGAATCATTCTAGTGTCATCAGCATATAGTAGAACATACATTTTCTACATCATCATCCCTAAGGTTGTTATAAATTTCACCAGCTGCCATGTCAATTCCGTTAAAATTGTGACTAACAGTGTTCAAAATGATTCAGGTAAGTAACAAAAGACACAAGTTTTCACCTTGCCATACCTATACATTACATGAGATGTGCCATGTATAATGAATACTTTTGCCGAATTAGTCGGTGAAAACGTGATGGAGATTGCGCGGGAAAATTGTAGTGAGTGCCCGCCTGGGGAAGGCTGCCCGTTTGTGCATATGTTTTATTATCGTGGCAGGAAGCCAAGCCGACGATATCGTCTCGTGTACGACGACGTGAAGGCCCTAACCGATCCTTTTTCAATCTGGCGCTCGACCCCTTTCTGCAGAGATCGCTGTTGCCGACCGCTATGCGACTAATTGGCGTACTCGAAGATCAATGCGGTCCCGAATGACGGAACGGGCACTCGTGCGCCACGTCGCTGATTGGCTGATGGGGACGGGCTGGACGTCTTCCCTCGAACGTGCGCTACTGGAGACGGCGGTGCAGCAATATCTGCTGAAGAAAGCGGGTCGCAGTGATTGACATTAGGTGGCGCTGTTCACCACGTAATGGTGAAGAGAGCTTATATCACGCTAATATGTAGCGCTGTTTATTTCACGGTGAAGCTTATATTGCTAATAGATGAAGCCGTTTACTTACCCTGACATTATAGCACGTGAACATTACTGCTGTGGCATAAAGCCTTACATGTTGACTCGTGGCATAAAGCCTGACCGTGAACATTACTGTGGCGTAAAGTCTTACACTCGTGGCATAAAGCCATACATGTTGAATCGTGGCATCAAGCCTTATATGTAACTGAAGCATTACTGTGGCGTAAATTAGGTGGCGTTGTTCACCACGTAATGGCGAAGAGAGCTTATATCACGCTAATATGTAGCGCTGTTTATTTCACGGTGAAGCTAGCTTATATTGCTAATAGGTGAAGCCGTTTACTAACCCTGACATTATAGCACGTCGCCGTGAACATTACTGTAGCATAAAGCCTTACATGTTGACTCGTGGCATAACGTGAACATTACTGTGGCGTGAAGCCTTAAATGTTGACTCTTGGCATAAAGCCTTATATGTACGCTAACACATTACTGTGGCATAAAGCCTTACATGCGCGATTATCGTGGCCTTATGTATGTATGTTTGTTGCAATAAAACGTTGAAAACGTACGTCCGCTTCCTCGTTCCTCTCTAACGGTACTCGAGAGCGCTGCCACGCGATGGCGCGCGCCCCATGAGAAAACAAAACACGCTGCGCGATGCTAAAGCCCCAGCAAACAGACTTGTACGACGAACTTCGTTCCTCTAACGGTAGTCGACATCGACAGCGCTGCCACCTGACGGCGCACGAAAGCTGCGCAATGCTAGTGCTCCATGGCAAACGCTGCCACCCGAGGTCCCGCCTCCGCGCAGTGAGAAAACAAACCCACTGCCCCTGTGAGATCGCGCGAAAAGCTGCGCGATGCTAGAACCCCGACTTGTAATTTCCCCCCTCACAAAACATGATGCTCTAACGGTAGGCGACATCGACCGCTCTGCCACCTGACGGCGCAAGAAAGCTGCGCGATGCTAGTACCCCATGGCAAGCGCTGCCACCTGGCGAAAAGCCACCGCTGCGCAATGCTAGTGCTCCGACGAACAATCCCTCAGTGCCGCCTCCGCGCAGTGAGAAAACATACCATCCGCCGCTCGATGCTAGAGCCTAATGGACAGTGCCGCCACTAGATCCGCGCAGTGAGAAAAGCTGCCCCGCGTTTAACGAAAACGTTGCCACCTAGCGGACGTTCTGCGAGCCGGCTTTATAGTCGGTATCGGTGATTCTTCGTAGTTAATATCTGTCCGACATCGACTAGGACCGGACGCACGCTCCGCTGCTGACATCTACCATGTACGAATGCCCGAAATGCGGTCGATCGTACGCCCGTCGCTCCGCTATGTTGAAGCTTCTGAAAAGCTTCGACGGTAGTAGTAGTGAACATCACGCGTGTCCGAAATGCGATCGTACGTTCCCCCGTCGCGAAAATATGGTGAGACATCTAAAGACCTGCGGTAAGCCGCCGCCGCCACCACCACCACCAACACCGCGCGTCGACGACGGTCTATGGCGTACCGTTCGTGAGCACTGGTCTAGCATCCGCACGTCTACGGCGCGCGGTCCCGTCCAGTCGAGGTACAACTTCGAAATGACCGACTGTTTGGACATGGCCGCGCTCGACGCCTGACTACGACTGGTGTTGGAGGAGCAGACTCGGTCATTTAAGATTAACTGAAGTTTCGGTTCTATTTTTCGTCAGAAAGAGACGGGCCGTTACCGGTACTGTCATTCGTCCTGTAACTGTTGCGGCCGCTATCTCGAATCGCCCGTCCTCGTTACCGACGCCGCGTCGTTCGAACGATTCCTCGACGCCGTCCGTCAGCCCGACGTTGTCCAGTTCGTTATCGCGCAGAGACCCGACTCGGGGTGGATCGCCGAAATGGTGACGAACGTTACCTACTTTATTAACGCGATCATCAACCATGGTATCGGGTGCGCCGCGCGGCAGCGACTACCCGACTACCTGCGCGCCAACAGGGCGCTCATCGGTCTAACGAAAGATCAACACAATCGGCCGTACACCGATAACCTGTGCCTCTTCCGCTCTCTGGCGCTGCATCTGGGCGCCGACTACCGCGTAGACGATTTGACGAAATTGGCCTTACGGCTCTACGCCGAATACAGCGGCGACCAAACCTAGTACGCTTTTGCCGGCGTTCCGCTGAACGAGCTCGACCGGGTGGAGACGGTCTTCGAAAGGAATGTGTCCGTGTATCGACTGAATGGGGAGGAGGGGGGACCGCGGAATTGGTCCGCCGCTCCCTCCACCGCTACCCGACTACCACGAACGTCAATCTATTCGAGACGCCCTATTCGTTCATAACCGACTTCTTGATGTTCTGTCGCACGTACCTATGCGACAAGTGCGGCGAAACGCTGTGGGCGTCCGCCCATCGACTGCGGCGCCACGAGGCTACGTGCGAGGGCGGCGTTCGCCACGTCTTTCCCGGCGACGTCTACCATCCGACGCCGTCCGTGTTTCAACAGCTGGAGGACGAGGGTTCTACGTGGACGTACGCCTGCGCTACTACCCGTACAGGGCGACGTTCGACTTCGAGTGCTACTTCGACGATCGCGAACTACCGGCGGCCAGCGCCAAATGCCGGTGGATAGCCCGTCACGAGCTACTCAGCGTGAGCGTCGCGTCGGACGTTCCCGGGCACGATACGGCGCGCTGCTTCGTCACGATCGGCGATTCGGGCGAGCTCGCGAAGCGCCTGATCGCCATCCTGGAGGCCATGAGCGACTTTCAAGGCGATCGCCGTGCTCGACGACGAATGGCGAGCGCGCGCGACGGAGAAGGAGGCGTCGCGGGATAACAGCCCGTACACCGTCCTCGCAGATCGCCTGTGGACGCATATGCGCCGCCTCCCCGTCCTCGGTTTCAATTCCGGAAAATATGATTTGAACGTCGTCTAAAAGTATCTGATGCCTCTGTTCATGATCAGCGAGACGCGCAGCATCTCGTCGGCGTTTACGATCAAGCGTCAGAACAACTTCATGTGTTTGACGACGGCGACTCTCAAGTTCCTGGACATCACCAACTACCTGGCCCCCGGCGTCAGTTACGATAAGTTTCTGAAGGCCTACGGCTGCGCGGCGACGAAGGGTCACTTTCCCTACGAGTACCTCGACGACCTGCGGAAACTGGACGACACCGAACTGCCGCCGCGCGAGGCCTTCTACAGCCACCTGAAGCACGAAAGCATCTCCGCAGCCGAGTACGAGGGTTGCGCGAAGGTATGGCTCGACGAAGGGATGACGACGCTGCAGGACTACCTCGACTGGTATAACAACAGAGTCGTGGTGCCGTTCTTGGAGGCCGTCGACAAACCTTCTATCGGGAGCGCCTCATCGCCATGTTCAAGGACGTCATAAGCGTAAAGGGCCTAACGCTGCTGTACCCATTCAACGATGTGCCGTCGACCCTCCACTTCACGCTCTTCAAAGAACCGATCAAGGACCTGCACCGGCTCCTGCAATTGCAGATCGTCGGCGGCCCCTCGATCATTTTCGCGCGCTATTACGAGGCCGACGTGACCGTTCTCCGGCGCGACGAGTACGGCGTGTCGGCGCGGCCCTGCCGCTCGATCGTCAGCTTAGACGCGAACGGCTTCTACCTATGGGCGATCACACATGAGATGCCGACGGAGAGGTACACGCGCCGTCGCGCGGAGAACGCCTTTCGGCCGGAACGCTTGCACAGCTACGGCCGCCTGGCCGTGGAGTGGCTGACGTGGGAGTCGGAGCGGACGGGGGCGCGCTACGACACCAGCTCAACGGGCGCGAGAAGCGCGTCGGCAAGTATCGTGTCCACGGCTGGTTTCGCGAGACGCGGACGGCGTACCAGTTCCGAGTGTGCTTCTTCCACGGCTGCCGTGCACGGGGAAGGCGACGAACGAGGTGAGCGGCAAGCCGATGAGTCAACTGTAAGCCGAGAAGGCAGCCGTCACGGTCTACCTTCGCCGCTTCGTCACTGTCGTCAAGATGTGGGAGTGCCAGTGGCGCGCGACTTGACCGCCGCCGCCGCCGCCGCGGAGCTGGACCGACGGTGGTGCGGTTACGCGGTCGAAGATCCTGAAAGCCGTACCCGACGGCACTCTGTTCGGCCTTGTCGAGTGCGACATCGCCGTTCCGGACGCGCTGCGCGACGCCTTCGCCGAGATGCAGCCGATCTTCAAGAACGCCTACATCGCGCGCGACGATCTCAGCCCGTTCATACGTCGATACGCCGAAACGCACGAGCTCCTATCCCGACCTCAACGGACGCTCGTGGGGAGCTTTTTCGGCGCCAAGATTTTACTCGCGACGCCGCTACTGCGGTGGTAACTGCGGCACGGGCTCGTCGTCGAGCGCGTCTACCAGATCGTCGAGTACGAGCCGGTCGCGTGCTTTCGTCGCTTCGGCGACACGGTCTCCGCCGCGCGACGCGAGGGTGACGCCGACCCCGACAAGGCCATCATCGCCGATACGTTCAAACTTATCGAGAACAGTTCCTACGAGACAATTATCATGCGGATCGATCTGCACCGCGACATCAAGTACTGCACATCCGCCGGCGCCGCGACGCTGAACAACGATCGACGCTTCCGGCAGCTCGACGTCGTCGTTCCCGATGGCCTCTACGAGGTGGCGTTGAACAAGCGAACCGTCCGGTACGCGCTGCCCATCCAGATCGGCTACTTCGTATACCTGTACGCCAAACTGCGTATGCTGGAATTTTATTACGATTTCATCGTCGCCTACATTCCGCGCCCCCTG
The DNA here is from genome assembly GCA_020002185.1 of Paraescarpia echinospica. NCBI lineage: Eukaryota > Metazoa > Annelida > Polychaeta > Sabellida > Siboglinidae > Paraescarpia > Paraescarpia echinospica. Next base: position 80,357 of record JAHLWY010000185.1, read on the forward strand.
TTCCACAACTGCACGATGGACAAGGACTCGGCGTATTTGAGCCTCGCCGGTCGCGACCCCGACGACCTCGTGGCGGCGGCTAAGCGCGAACACTACTTCCGGCACAGCGAAGAGTGGTTCCCTTCGGAACACTGCGACGCGCACGCAGAGGCGTACGTGCGGTGCCGGCGAGGCCGGCTGGAACCGCGGCTTACAACGCCCAGGTAGTCAGCGCCCAGATGCAACGCCAGACAGCGGAAGAGGCACAGGTTATTGGTGTACGGCCGATTGTGTTGATCTTTCGTTAGACCAATGAGCGCCCTGTTGGCGCGCAGATAGTCGGGGAGTCGCTGCCGCGCGGCGCACCCGATAGCATGGTTGATGATCGCGTTAAGAAAGTAGGTAACGTTCGTCACCAATTCGGCGATCCACCCCGAGTCGGGTCTCTGCGCGATAACGTACTGGAGAACGTCGGGCTGACGGACGGCGTCGAGGAATCGTTCGAACGACGCGACGTCGGTAACGAGGACGGGCGATTCGAGATAGCGGCCGCAACAGTTGCAGGACGAATGGTAGTACCGGTAACGGCCCGTCTCTTTCTGACGAAGAATAGAACCGAAACTTAAGTTAATCTTAAACGCCCGAGTCTGCTCCTCGAACATCAGTCGTAGTCGGGCGTCGAGCGCGGCCGTGTCCAAACAGTCGGTCATTTCGAAGTTGTACCTCGACTGGACGGGACCGCGCGCCGTAGACGTGCGGATGCTAGACCAGTGCTCGCGAACGGTACGCCATAGACCGTCGTCGACGCGCGGTGGTGGTGGTGGTGGTGGCGGCGGCTTACCGCAGTTCTTTAGATGCCTCACCATATTTTCGCGACGAGTGAACGTACGATCGCATTTCGGAAACGCGTGATGTTCACTACTACTACCGTCGCAGCTTTTTAGATGCTTCAACATAGCGGAGCGACGGGCGTACGATCGACCGCATTTCGGGAATTCGTACATGGTAGATGTCAGCAGCGGAGCGTTCGTCCGGTCCTAGTCGATGTCGGACCGATATTAACTACGAAGAATCACCGATACCGTCTATAAAGCCGGCTCGCAGAACGTCCGCTAGGTGGCAACGTTTTCGTTAAACGCGGGGCAGCTTTTCTCACTGCGCGGATCTAGTGGCGGCGCTGTCCGTTAGGCTCTAGCAACGCGCGGCGGAGGGTTTGTTTTCTCACTGCGCGGAGGCGGCTCTGAGGGATTGTTCGTCGGAGCACTAGCATTGCGCAGCGGTGGCTTTTCGCCAGGTGGCAGCGCTTGCCATGGGGCACTAGCATCGCGCAGCTTTCGTGCGCCGTCAGGTGGCAGCGCGGTCGATGTCGCCTACCGTTAGAGCATCATGTTTTGTGAGGCGGGAAATTACAAGTCGGGGCTCTAGCATCGCGCAGCTTTTCGCGCGATCTCACTGGGGCAGTGGGTTTGTTTTTTCACTGCGCGGAGGCGGGACCTCGGGTGGCAGCGTTTGCCATGGAGCACTAGCATCGCGCAGCTTTCGTGCGCCGTCAAGTGGCAGCGCTGTCGATGTCGACTACCGTTAGAGGAACGAAGTTCGTCGTACAAGTCTGTTTGCTGGGGCTTTAGCATCGCGCAGCGTGTTTTGTTTTCTCATGGGGCGCGCGCCTTCGTGTGGCAGCGTTCTCGAGTACCGATAGAGAGGAACGAGCAGGCGGGCGTACGTTTTCAATGTTTTATTGCAACAAACATACATGCATAAGGCCACGATAATTGCGCATGTAAGGCTTTATGCCACAGTAATGTGTCAGCGTACATATAAGGCTTTGTGCCAAGAGTCAACATTTAAGGCTTCACGCCACAGTAATGTTCACGTTATGCCACGAGTCAACATGTAAGGCTTTATGCTTCAGTAATGTTCACGGCGACGTGCTATAATGTCAGGGTAAGTAAACGGCTTCACCTATTAGCAATATAAGCTAGCTTCACCGTGAAATAAACAGCGCTACATATTAGCGTGATATAAGCTCTCTTCACCATTACGTGGTGAACAACGCCACCTAATTTAAGCCACAGTATTGCTTCAACGTACATAGAAGGCTTGATGCCAGGATTCAACATGTATGGCTTTATGCCACGAGTGTAGGACTTTACGCCACATTAATGTTCACGGTCAGGCTTTATGCCACGAGTCAACATGTAAGGCTTTATGCCACAGCAGTAATGTTCACGTGCTATAATGTCAGCGTAAGTAAACGGCTTCATCTATTAGCAATATAAGCTTCACCGTGAAATAAACAGCGCTACATATTAGCGTGATATAAGCTCTCTTCACCATTACGTGGTGAACAGCGCCACCTAATGTCAATCACCACGACACGCTTTCTTCAGCAGATATTGCTGCACCGCCGTCTCCAGGAGCGCACGTTCGAGGGACGACGTCCAGCCCGTCCACATCAGCCAATCAGCGACGTGGCGCACGAGTGCCAGTTCCGTCATTCGATTCGCGCCGGGAACGCATTGATCTTCGAGTACGCCGATTAGTCGCATAGCGGTCGGCAACAGCGATCTCTGCAGAAAGGAGTCGAGCGCCAGATTGAAAAAGGATCGGTTAGGGCCTTCACGTCGTCGTACACGAGACGATATCGTCGGTTTGGCTTCCTGCCACGATAATAAAACATATGCACAAACGGGCAGCCTTCCTCAGGCGGGCACTCACTACAATTTTCCCGCGCAATCTCCATCACGTTTTCACCGACTAATTCGGCAAATGTATTCATCATACAGCGCTGGCGTCCGCCATACGAATGTATGAGGCGTCACTCCAGGTCGGATTGGACGGCCGGTTCGTCTCGTTTGTTGAGGGCCCACGGAATAAAATCGTCCGATGACACGGACACGACCTCCAGGGATGGCACCGGACACAAGTTTGCGTACGTCGGGGACGGCAGCGGCGACTGCGTAGCTTCAGTGGTGTACGTAGGCAGGCGAACCGGTGTTTCTTTTTTCAGCGGATAGGGCGCGTCAATTTTGGCGCACTTCTCGGCCGGGGGCGATACCTCCTCCTCGGGGTCGAACAAAGCGGCGGCAATTACGGCATCCTACAGCAAGAAGCGAGGCGTTAGTCATTCACTGGTGAACGCGCGCTTTATTCACTCGCCTTCGAGACGACACTCACACTCCGGACATTGTACGTATCCAGAATCCCACCCCATACGGTCTTTTGCATGGTCACCTCCAGGATTGTACCGATTAGGATCGACACAACAGTGTCTCGCAGCTTCTCTGGCATCATGTCGGGCAGATATTCAGCATCATAATCGACGAGCAACGACATCGATTCATCAAATAGAGTAAGCCAAAGGCCCACCTCATCATAAGCTTCGCCCCCGACTCTTTCCACCAGGGTACGCACCGAAAAATAACTCTTCGGCTTCACTTGTACTACGAGCACCGCGCACACCTTAGGCCGCTTGGGAGGCCTCGCAATTTGCGCTTACAATTACAACAGCCAGTGTACGTGCATTTACTTTTCCATGCGATGGTAGTAATTTTCTCGGGTGTAGAAATCTTATATACACCATCCGGCGCCTGTAGAAACTCTATCAGAGTTAGCGCATCCGGCGCGAACAAACTCACCAAGGACGCGTCGACGCTAGGGCGTGGTACCGACGCCGGCACCTAACAACGATGAGGCGGCCGTCACTGCAGGAACTGTCATCGTATTTTCAGCCGCCACTACCTTCGGCTTTTTAATCTTTTTCGGCGCATCTCCCAGCACGGGCGGCACCATGATGTCAACAGCAACGACGATCTGCAACACACGAAGTTACCACACCGACAATAAGCGAATACAGAAGCGCTCTCGTCCGTCCCTATTTATATTAGCATAAAGCATTGCTCCCGTGTGCTCGAGCACGCGCGCCACAAAACAGCCCATTCTCGCAAGGTTACTAAACCTGAAAAAAATCTATCGGTCATGTTAGTGCATAAACAGAACATCGCTTTTATTTTCTAATATAAGTTTACCATAAGATTCTCCAGTCCTTAATTATTATTATAGACCGTTTCTTTTATGCAATTAACTGTTTATTAAGGCTTTATGCACTTATGTAGCCAGTTACGTAAGTGCCTTATGTAAGCGCTTATATAAGGAAGGCTACGTGCTGATTGTCACGCCTTCGAAACTACGCTTACAGTCACCGCGTAAACAAGTGAGCGTCATTCATTCTTTCGACCGACGAAAAGCACGCTCAAACAAGCGCCGCCGCCGCGATGAACAACGAGAACGCCCAACGTCCAGGAGCGAGGTATGTCAACGATACTAACTAAAATAACGGCTTTCCTTCGAATTACATGTTTCTTCCCTAAGTAAAATAACGGCTCAACGACACTAACTAAAAAACCTTTTTATTTACAGACGCCCAGTTAACGGCTTTGCAACGTTTTAAGTGGGACGGGGGACGACAATTATATTACCATCATCTTCAACGTCACTAACTAATAATTTTTTTATTTACAGACCACAAGCGAGCGCCAATGCCGCCCCCCAACGACCAGGAGAAAGGTACGTTTCCTCCTTCAACGATACTATAACGGCTTTCCTTCAAATAACATTTATCTTCCACAGCTTTCCTTCAAATAACTACAATTTATCTTATAACTGCTTTCCTTCAACGTCACTAACTAACAATTTTTATTTACAGACGCCTAATTACGGGCTTTGATATTATCTTACTTTAACTATAACTGCTTTCCTTCAACGTCACTAATATTTTTTTATTATTTACAGACGCCTAATTATGGGCTTTGAAACGCTTCACGTCGGTCGAGGAGCCACCCTTATGGCTCCCTCTAAACGAAACGGTTTTATTCCACCGCCCGGAATCCGTCAAACCGATGTAATTGTTATGGATACAACCTCTCGCGAAAATGGTCGTGGCGTTCTATTCTTGGGGCGCCAACGCACGCCCGCCACTACCGACGCATCCAACTAACAATCTTTGTTATACTTTACTACAGATACACACGCCACGTCTACAATATCTCGCCCGCACTCAGTCATCGTACGTACGCAGTCGGACGGGGCGTAGATTTCCCCCGCCGACAGACAGACCCATCACCCACTCGCCACCAAGCCGCCGCCGCCGCCGATCAAACACACGCTTTATCCGCCGAGTCACACTTTCACCCCACCGCCTGATCGTCCTACATTAGTCGTTCTCGGCATACAACGCCCTCCATCGCCGATTCCCGAGCTCGAAGAACCACCACCATCGCCGATGTTTGTTGCGCCCGAACACCTACGACGTGTACGTACTTTCGGGCCACCCATTCCCCGACACCTTTCGGTCCACAGCTACCCCGACTATCCCTTCCCTCCGACACCACCTGGACGGAATGGATTTGGTCCAGAACCACCGGAGTGGAGCGAACGCCAGCCGTTATTTATGAACAGACAGCCGGACTAGGGGAACCCCTACTGTAATAAAAAATATATATATATTTCTCACCGTTTCCTTTCTTTCAGCGCAATGGTAATAATATCCAACACCCGCAGCATTTGATTATATTCCAACTAATGCGCACGTCACAAGTGACAGCTGTTATTATCATTGCGCCGCACTGCACTAGCCTAACGTACAGCCATAACAGATTCGCCATGGAACGGGTTCGGCAGTGGTTGTAGCGTCGATGGAGTCCGCGTTGTCGTCGACGACGGATGATTCGTCGGTGTTCGTTCCTCGATCGCCACTCGAGGTAGTTTCGTCGTCGTCGCGCATCGTCGCGCCACTGCGCGCTGTCGATGCAGCAGGGCCCTTTATACGGTAAGAACGAAGATCCGTTGCATAGTCCCGCCTCGTGCAGTCGCCAGCAGCCGGTGTGACGCGTCCAACGATTCATAGGTCCACGAGCGACTCGGCGTCGATCCAGCTGTTGAATGAGGCCGGATATCCGCTCCATTTTACGAGCGCCTCCGAACCGCCGCCGCCACGACGCCGACGACGCCGTAGAACCGCCTCCACGCGATATAGTTTGTCTTTCGGAACGACTACGCGTTGTAGTTCCGGTTCGTAGAAGGCGCCCTCTATCGGCGTCTCGGCGTCGTCCTTCAGGCGATAAACGGGCGGTTCGGACGGATGCACCTCTACGACGGTGAACAGCTCCTCGCTCCAGTTAGCCATGTATCCTTTTTTGAAATGACCCCTCGTCTTGCTGATACGTACGCGATCTCCCACGCGTAGTTTCGGTTTTCGTCGTCGTCGTTGATCGACGTCGCCACCCCCGTACAGTCGTTGCCATACGGCCTCCTGATTCGTCGCGTCGACACTCGCCGGCGTCCTACCGATGCTTCGGTGGTAGGCGTTGTTGTACGATCGCACGAAATCCGGTAACGCCTCTACGTAGCGCAGCGTTTCGTGTTTCGTAAAATAGCGCCACATACGCGTCTTCAAAGTTCGATTAAACCGTTCCACGACGCTCGCTTTGGTCTCCTCGTTATGCGTCACGAAATGATGAACGCCGCGACTCTTTAGCAACGTTTGCAGGGGTCGGTTCAAAAACTCGCTCCCCTTATCGGTCTGCAGCGTGTGCGGCGTCTCGTCGTCGTTCAGCAGGCGCTCGAAGGCCGCGACGAGCGACGCGCCGGACTTATTCTTCAACGGAACGCACCACGCCCGCTTCGAAAACACATCGATCACCGTCAATAGGAATGTTATACCGTCGTTGTGCGTTTTCAGTCTAGTCAAGTAGACCAGATCGGCTTGCCACTGCTGGTTTCGACCGCCCACGATGACGCGACGTCGTTTAAAATGACGTCTAACAGGTTTGTGTAGGGTATAGGCGACCTGCGACGCTAGCCACCTCTCGACGGCCGGACGTCGGAGCTTCGACCCCCGGTGAAACGCGTCGACGCCTCCGTAACTCCCCACCCGTTTCGGATCGAAGTACGCGTTATTCAGCTCGTCGTCGTCGTCGACGTTTCGTTGCTGTCGAGGCTTTCGTTTTGGACGAAGAAGACTCCACCCGGACACCATGACGACGACGACGACGACGATGATGATGATACGATGATATAGAGTGCGATAAGCGCGATGGTGAAGCCGACGACGACGACGATGATGATCGCGCGTCGTGACGTCATCACGACAACGTATCCCACGCCGTGACGTCCAACGAAGAGGATCTGCGTTTAGGTTCGCCACGCATCCGAGTACGACGTCTCCGCTCAGTCGGCGCTGCTGATGAACTAGACGTCGACGGCATCGTCATCCTCTCTTCTAGTAGCTGCTTCCGTCGTCGCTCCACGTACGAACGATAGCTCGGGTTGCCTACGAATTCCATAGGGATATTCATATCCTTCACTCCCGCCATCCTACGGGCGCCGTCGTCTTCGATCTCGTTCGCATGAGATCGTTTACTAGATCGACCATATTACTCCCCGCGATCGCTTTACCGTCGTACACGAATTCACCGCGATCGTTCCATCGAGACAACGGATCGGCTTTCATTTTTTCGATCAGCAGTCTCGTCTTCTCTTTCAACGTTTTCGGCATACTGGCTACGATTTCGCGCTCTATCACCTCCGACGATGGTGGCGCCGCCGCCGCCGCCGCTGCTGGCGCCACCGGTACCGCGGGTGTCTCGCCGCTGTTCACCACCGACACGCGTACCGGTTGCGCCGCTCGAGCCGCCTCTATCGTATTGTACCGACTCAGCAGTTGATTGTACGACGCTACCTTTTCTCGTTCCGATAAATCCGAACGTTCTAGAATGTCCTTCATGTCGCTGTCAAGGCTACTCAGCACACGTGATCGAGGCGTGCTCGACGACTGATCGACGCGTGGCAGAAGGCTTTCCAGCAATCGTGGATCGACCAACGCCATCTTCTTCGCGTACTGCATCAATTACCGCCGGCGCCGCCGCCGAACACCTGTCTGAGCAGCGGTAGGATAACGGTACACGCTAACGGCGCTAGCAGGGCCGTCAGAAAACCACCCGCACCCTTTTGCAAGATGACACGCTTCTGCTTACGCGTGACGTGTTTGTCGACGAGTTTACGCAGGTGATCCCGGTATTTCGACAATACGCGTTTCTGTTTCGGCGACAACTTCACGTTCCCTTTCAGAATGTTGTACGCGCAATAGCACAGACTACAAATGAGACCGGTGTCCGCGTGGGCGAGTAGGGCTTTTCGCAGAGCGATGTTCCGCCTATGTCTCTCCAACAGCTGCAGGGCGACGATGTGTCTCTTTATTTGATTCGTCGGTCCCGCCACCTTCGGCCGTCTCTTCGCTCCCGTCACGCGCGCCTTCATGGCGACTAATAAAGGACGCGTCGTCGTCCCTCTCTTCTTATAGTCCGCCGACGCCACCACCACCACCGCCGCCACCCTTCCGTACGTACACGTACTGAAGGCGATCGTCCGGAAATATGCACGTACGCAGGCGCATGTCCTCTTCCGTTTCCTGTTTCAGATCCACGAATAGATAGCCGTATGCCGACGACGTCGCGTCTTTGAAAGCCTCTATCATGTAGTTGACCTTTCCCGGGTACATCTGTTTCGCTAGGTGACCTACTTGACCCGCGTCTCGAGGGCTCTTGAATAGCACTATGTATTGAGCGTTCAGGCTGATTGTACGGTTTTCTTTCCCTTTCGGAAACATGTTCTGTCGTAATTGTACGACCGACGTATTACAATGATGACTTTTTTTAGTAAATAGTACCGTCACCCGGCTACCGGTCTCCTCCATGAGGTCGTCGAGTACTAGAAGCGTTCTCGCTTTACCGTCTAAACGTTTCGGATCCGGCAGACCGTCTACGAACTTTATTTTCGAAGACATAGACGCGTAGCCGCTCTGCCACTGTCCGTAACACCACAGGATTTTCTCCGGCGGCGGATCGATCATAGTGTCGTAACGTATCAAACGCTCGACGAACGTCGTCTTACCGCATCCCGTAGGATCGGCTACTATACACGTAAAAGGATGCTTCAACGACGGTCCGTTCATTTTTCACGACTGAACGACGAATACTTTTTTACGCGTCTTTATAACCATCGCGCAACTTCATCAACAGTTTACCGAGCATGTTCTTCCCCACATCGCCCGCGATTCCGCTACCCCAGAAACCCTCCTTACTCGCTACCCATTCCACCAATTCGGCGTCCCCGGTCGCCAACAGTGCAGCCTTCAAATCGCTCGATCCATCAAACTTTCTCCTCAACAACATCTTCATACATCTCACCCTAACGTCGGTCCATTTGCCTGGCATTCTCTTTAGTCGAATGTCGTAACCGCGTCGTTTCGCTGCATAAGAGCTTCGCGAACTTTTTATTGTTTCGGCACATTCCACGTCGTCGTAGAATATCGCTTTCCTATACTGTTAGGCGTGCTCGACGGATCGAAAGCCCCCACCGAACGCCGACACGCGACACATATACATATTCGACAAGAACGACCGCGATCCACGAAACCTTATAGGCGACGACATCGTACCGACTACCGATCACCCGCTACCGTCACCGCTTATATACCAACGCTAAAAAGTTGCGACTAGGGTTCAAACCCGGAACCTTTCGATCCCTAGGCGAACACTCTCCTAAGAGAGCTATACCGTCGCCAACGATTATGCAGGGTTTTACCCCGGTTATATCTCACCGCTAGGTGGCATACACTACAAACGCATTATTGCTTACGTCAGCAGATACGACGTTGAGGACTACGTTAAAAGTACGAAACTAAACGTTGCATGGTTTTAGCGTGGTTAGCGCGATAAACGCATTATTGCTTACGTCAGCACGCTCTAGGTACGGCGTTGATCGCTAGGACTAAAATACTCTCTGCACTCACCGCTAGGTGGCATCTCTAGTGGTACTGTCAATCATCCAATTAGTATCAAATTACATCGCTCATCAATCACGTTTTTTATAAGTAGGTTTCCGAAACTCATTAGTGTCAAACAAAAAGCCTTTGATCTTTTTTATACATAGGACTAGTCTCGCATTATTGCTTACGTCAGCAGTGTGGCCGAATCGTTTAGTGGTCATTAAATTCTTTTTTATAAGTAGGCTTTTGAGATCATACAGCCCCTACTATCTACTAACGTCATTGTAATCATATATATGCGATTGTGTGAGGCCGTTCTTTTGTGCACATGCTGTACAGGGGGTACCACCAGTTTTACCCTTCCTCTGTTGCATTCCACACACTTGCCATTATTACTCGCCATAACAAGGTGTCTCTAGTAGGAGGTGCACGGATTTGTTTACATGACCGTGCCAGTGGAAATGGCGGGAGCTCGAAACAAACTCATGTGAATAAGTGACAAAACTAGCCGTCGATGGTATCTGGGGTCCACCGTCCACAGGGGGGTATACTTGAGACGTCGTAAAAAGTAGTATACGTATCACAAATTCGATATTTGTAGCGCACGTCGTGTAAATTCAAACTGTCTATTAGTGTCGCTACCTGCCAGTATTATTGCGCTAACTTTGGAGCATGGTAGGTGCATCTCCGTCGATGCACCGCGGTCCACTCATCTCTTTTTATGTTCATTAGCTATCTTGGACCATTGGAAAATTTATTTAAAAAATCACGATAGTTTTTGTTTAGCGACTAAATGTTTGTTGATATGCTACGCCTTTCTAGATGGCCTAACCCCCACCTGAAAGAACTCACCCTGAGGCCATCACTGCGTCAACGATTATTACAAGATCCAAATAGTGTACTGGTGAAATCTGCTGCCTTTACTGGGCCATGGACGGGTGTGGGCAAGTTGATTTAATACAATTTAACAAGATTGCCACTCGGATAATTAATTCCAGATGGCAAGTGGACGAAGAAGCATTTGTCTTATCGAGAGGTCAACTAGTCCAACTAGATGTCTTTATATGCCGAGTTCATAAATCGGACAGGATCAGTGAGGTCGGTGAATACATCAAACGAAAAGGAGTGAAATACCGTAAGCTAACAAAAACCAGCAATGACAATGCAAAACTGACCTCCTTCAAATTAATAAACACTGTTAATGACGTAAACAAAGTAAAGGACCCTCTATTCTGGCCAAAGGGCTGAAATGTTAGGAGATGGTATGCTAAAAGAAAGAGTGAATTCATCAGAAATAAGGATATTCTGTCATTGTGTGAATTTTTACAATAACGTTCAATGCTTCACCGACTAACCCTAACCGTCCACAGCCATTGGCTATTATTAGTTATAAGTGTACGCATTTTAGAGACAGAGGTCCGAAATTGGATTTTATATGCAATATTAGTAAAGAATGTGATCAGTTATGTATACAAGAACATTGTATATATACAAGTGAATTAAACAAGATGAGCAAATTAGGTATTGCAATAACTGGTAAGAGTTCCATGGATGAATGTATTGCCAGGGAAGGACGTCCATACGGCGGATGTGCAATTCTGTGGAAATTATCACTTAATTCTGCAGCGAAAGAGCTTAAATGCAGTCACGTGAGGGTGTGTGGGATTACGTTACAAATTAACAACTGTGAAATCATGTGCCTCAATGTATACATGCCGTGCGATGGCTGGTCGGAAAACAATACGTTTGCTGAATATATAGATGTGCTAGGTGAAATACAGCAGTTAATACACACTTACAACCCCGCTCACGTTATATACGGGAGTGACATGAATACACACTTACAACCCCGCTCACGTTATATACGGGGTGACATGAATACACACTTACAACCCCACTCACGTTATATACGGGGGTGACATGAATACACACTTACAACCCCGCTCACGTTATATACGGGGGTGACATGAATACACACTTACAACCCCGCTCACGTTATATACGGGGTGACATGAATACACACTTACAACCCCGCTCACGTTATATACGGGGTGACATGAATACACACTTACAACCCCGCTCACGTTATATACGGGGGTGACATGAATACACACTTACAACCCCGCTCACGTTATATACGGGGTGACATGAATACACACTTACAACCCCGCTCACGTTATATACGGGGTGACATGAATACACACTTACAACCCCGCTCACGTTATATACGGGGGTGACATGAATACACACTTACAACCCCGCTCACGTTATATACGGGGTGACATGAATACAGATTTGACTAGAAATACGCCTCTTGAACAAGCATTAAAGACATTTATATCGGATTTTAATCTTACGGTATGTATAGATGCCCCAGATGCGCAAGTGCCATGTAAGTCCAAACGGTTTTACTTCCAGAATTGATCATTTTTTTAACCAAGGCATATTTAGGACAGAAGGTGCTCGAATGTTCTATTACAGAAAACTTGTTGTTTTCAGACAATGTACCACTTAAAGTCAGGTTAGATATAAATGTAGACCACATGTTCGAAAGGAAGTATTGCAATAACTGGTAAGAGTTCCATGGATGAATGTATTGCCAGGGAAGGACGTCCATACGGCGGATGTGCAATTCTGTGGAAATTATTACTTAATTCTGCAGCGAAAGAGCTTAAATGCAGTCACGTGAGGGTGTGTGGGATTACGTTACAAATTAACAACTGTGAAATCATGTGCCTCAATGTATACATGCCGTGCGATGGCTGGTCGGAAAACAATACGTTTGCTGAATATATAGATGTGCTAGGTGAAATACAGCAGTTAATACACACTTACAACCCCGCTCACGTTATATACGGGGGTGACATGAATACACACTTACAACCCCGCTCACGTTATATACGGGGTGACATGAATACACACTTACAACCCCGCTCACGTTATATACGGGGGTGACATGAATACACACTTTCAACCCCGCTCACGTTATATACGGGGGTGACATGAATACACACTTACAACCCCGCTCACGTTATATACGGGGGTGACATGAATACACCATTACAACCCCGCTCACGTTATATACGGGGGTGACATGAATACACACTTACAACCCCGCTCACGTTATATACGGGGGTGACATGAATACACACTTACAACCCCGCTAACGTTATATACGGGGGTGACATGAATACACACTTACAACCCCGCTCACGTTATATACGGGGTGACATGAATACAGATTTGACTAGAAATACGCCTCTTGAACAAGCATTAAAGACATTTATATCGGATTTTAATCTTACGGTATGTATAGATGCCCCAGATGCGCAAGTGCCATGTAAGTCCAAACGGTTTTACTTCCAGAATTGATCATTTTTTTAACCAAGGCATATTTAAGACAGAAGGTGCTCGAATGTTCTATTACAGAAAACTTGTTGTTTTCAGACAATGTACCACTTAAAGTCAGGTTAGATATAAATGTAGACCACATGTTCGAAAGGAAGTATTGTCACATACTAGCATGGCATAAAGCCAGTAAGAAACTCATTAACCAATACAGTTGTTATCTTGAGTATAAACTCTCCATATTACAATTCGACAAAGAGGCTTTGCTGTGTAAGAATGGAATGTGTAAAAAACATGTGAACGAATTATCTAGAGTATACATTGATATATTAAATATGTGCATAGAATCATCGGAATGTATACCTACCACCTGTCCTAAAACAACCTTAATTCCACTAGTGGCGGAAGGACACTTCCTGGGTGGTCAAAAGAATTTGAACACCTGAATCAGGAGGCTATTTTTTGGCATCGACAGTGGCGAGCAGTGGGAAAGCGTCATCAGGGTGACATTACAGAAATGAGGCGTGTAGCAACAGCTCGGTATCACAGGGCTGTTAGACATATTATGAGAGAGGATGACAGAGTTCGTACTATTAAGATGGCCGAAGCCATTAGTGAAAATAGAAACCGGGACTTGTGGTCTGAGGAACGCCTATTAAACGGCAGAAATAAATTCTTGCCTTCAAGTATTGATGGTGTGGTAGGTGATGAAGAAATAGCACACTTTTGTTCTGATAAATATAATCATCTCTACAACAGTGTGACATATGATGTTGATAACATGTGTGCTATAAATACGGAAATAAGCAAGCAGATTAAAGAAAATATTGCGTATGATATATCAGTTGATGAGGTTATCGAAGGTGTCCAGCGACTGAAGCTGGTAAGTCGGATGGTGAAGAGGGTCTCAATTCTGATCATATTATATATGGTCCGAAAATGCTCTTCATGCTGTTAACATTAATTTGTAATGATTGATAAGAAAGTGTAATCGATGATAAAAATGTAAGCTATCAGGTAACACAGTATCCAGTCCTCATGACTGCTCAAACCCTTTACTATACACAAACTATACTTTTTTCTCCCTGGCAGGCCTATTCAATCGAACACCATCTCGACTTCTCTGGGGAGCATCCAGTCACGCTGCAATTAATGCACAGACACTATCTATACACAAATACTCACCACAGTGTATAGCAAGGTACTCATTCATACAGCTGAGAGAAGTGGAGCAACGTAGATTGAACGAACTTTTCCAAGGTTCGACACCACAGCACAGGATTCGAACTCGGGTTCTCTCGGTCGAGAGTCCGAAGCTTTAGCCACTGCACCACTGCGTTCCGCCGTATCGTAGGTAGATCGAGCAAGTTTATCATGGTCCATATTTAGAGTTATCTCATTATGCACATTTAAGAAATCAATCTCCGTGAAATGAAGTAAGAAGTTTGTAAGAAGATTTCAATGCGTTGGAGAGCCAAAGCATTTTCCCACATCTTTTTCAAATTATCTTGAAACTAAAGCTAAAACTTGTATGATTTCGAAAGTTGTCTTGTGGCAAAGATAACTTCTTAAAAGTGGGTTTACATGCGCTTGCTTAAAATCATATAAAAATACCCCGAACCCAGTTATACTTTTACGAAATCAGTTAACTGTACCAAGTACAGACACTCAGCAGTAGTGTTTGTAATGATCAATATCATTGGATTTATTTAGAGAACACATTATTATTTGCCTCATTTCCTCACTGTCATCATTATCATCATTATCATCATCATCATCATCAACATCATTGTGCAGCCGTAGTGTTCCGTGGTTGTCGATTCCAGAACTGCCTGTCTTGTTCTATCCTCTGTCATATGGTGCCTTTCCAATACTGGTCTAGTTCGTCTCTCCACCGTCTCACCGATCTTCTTCTATATCGTTTCTCTTCGTAAGGTCTCCAGGTAGTGATACACTATGTCCATCGGTTATCTCGTAGTCTACTGGTGTGCCTTTCCCATGACATTTCTCTCTTCTTATTTATTCCTCAACTGTAGCCGGTGAAAAAGAAGCACCTAAGATATTTAATAGTGAAGTTTGAATGTTTACATGCATTAAAATATCATATGGGAAGGAAGAACGGTTGAGACTAACTATATTATCATCAAAACAACCTGACAACATATCACAAACAGAACTTTATAAATGATGTGAAGTTAAAAATGGAGCAGGCATTCGGTGTAAAATTATATTTATATAACTCCACTGCTTACCTGGTTTGTCAGCGTTGTTTGTAAAATAATCTGATTTCGATTTTGTTATTTGTCTATTACAACAGCGACACTGTTTTGAATTGCGTGATATATCAAAAGATGAACGAGTTTTCGCAATACACGCACAATATAACGGCACCGTCTTCTAGACTGCAGGATTCGTCAAAGGAGAGGGTACTTTTGTGAAAGAGTGTTTTCGAAGGAGTTAAAGGCAGGATTTCTACAATGCTCGCCAATACAGACATTCGAAGCACATCAAATATGAATTCATTGCGATGCACGACAAGAGGTCTCATGGCCCTGCACAGTGTACTACGTTTGGTCGCATAAAACTCCGCAAGTAAATGGTAGCTAGATAGTATTTTGAATTACAGCATTTATGTGTTGATGTAGTTATTTGACGAAGGCGCTCTCTAATAACATCTCGATGAACAAAACCCGTGCAGATTAGCCTCAAATGACCGTATGAACCTTCTAGTTATATGGACATAGGTGCATGTTTGTTACCCATTGTGTCACTTCCGTCGTCTTTGCACATGTTGACCTGCATGCACATTAAGTCTACATGACCCGAAATAAATTAGGTTTGTTCGTGGTAAATCTATCGATGGCGTGTCATATATCGCTGTTTTGAAATGGCACTTTAATGTACAAGTTTAGGGTTACCGTTGGTGCCCTCAAGCGACGAAAATGTACTGGCTCTGACTGCCAACTTTAACATCTTTTATAACAAACGTTCCAAAATGTCACCGAAGTGCTTATAAAATTATTTGCAAGTTCTGTAAAAACACAGGTGGCAAGTTAAAGTATAAAAGAACGGAACGTTATATGTATTCATTTAGAATACAAAACACCACTGCTTTTATATTCGAGCTATTAATTTCAGAACGTACCTTTAAAATGTTCACTAGTCCATTGCAATCCCAACCCAAGTACGAAATATAAATACAACATTGTATTAACTCCCAAATAGTGGCCAACGTGTAAATACACGTTTCGTCCCATAACCGTCTTAGGCGTTGTGATTGTCTCACGAATTTATGTAATGAAATGTCAATATTTGATGTAATTATTTTATAAAGAGTCTATTTCTCTGATAGTAACACAGTTATTTATTGTACTAAAATACAATTCATGTTTTAGGATTCGTTATAGTTATATCGAGGTAACTTTATAGTAGGTTGTTTACCTAAAATAATGTGTTACTCGTTAACTCTGTATTTCTTGGGCTATGGGATGCCTTGTATCCTTACATTATGCTTTAGATGTGGCCAATGAACTTATGGATATCCACAGTCGTTGGCATTAAAACTTGTGTTAATGTCAAGTACTTGGATTTATAGTTAACTACATGACCTTGGGGTTTTGAAGAAACAGCGTAAAGCACTTTGCACTTCGTGAACTGTACATGCCTAAATATAAAATGCATTTAATATACACAATTTAAGTATCCAGAGCACAACATAATACGTATTTACTGTTTCGCCTGTGTGGAGCATAGCACTAGTTGCCCACCCTGATGATATCTACAATTAATACTTGAAATTGGAATTGTGCTTGGAATCAAATTTACTTATTACTGTGTGGCGTTACGGTTTAGATTGAGTATACCCTGACAAATATTTGCGCACTTCGCACTTCCCTTGATGAAATATGAGATGCACACTTTCATGGATGCGAAGTTTTCGGGAAAGTCGACAGAACTATGTTTTATTGTATACGAGACAGGTAAAGCGTTGCGTCGTTATCATGGTAGATACAGTGTCGCATGCAACTTGATAAATTGATCTGTTTTCAAGCAAAAATATGTATCTTATTCAACACGTCGAAGGAATATAACTTAGTCCATTTGTTAATTTTTTGAAAATGCAATATAACTTACAAAAAGAGTCAGACGTGTGCGTGATAGAACGGGCTACCTTGGAGCGCAGTGGCGCAGTAGCTAGAGCATCGAACTCTCAATCGACAAAACTCAGGTTCAAATCCTGTGCTGCAATGTCGAATGTATGGTAAGTTGATTCACTCTACGTTGCTTCAATTCACGCAGATATATTTGAATGACTGTCTGGCTATAAACAGTGGTGGATATTAATTTGTGTACGAATAGTCTTCGCGCATTAATTCCAGCGAGGCCGAATACTTCCCAGAGAAGTTGAGATGGTGTTCGAATGAACAGGTCGGCCAGGGATTGTAGGGTAAAGCGCCGTGAGTATTCCTAAGGACTGCATACTGTAATAAATAAAAACTTACCATTTTTAACAAATGCATATTAATAACACAATCACTCAATCATTTGTCACTCGTTTAATGTGTAGTCTACGTAAACTGTGTTGTCTGGATATTTGATTTTAAATACTACACCGATCTCCTGGGTCGATGTGTAGAAAGTCCTGTACTCTTACGTTATGCAGTCTTTATATCCAATGAGATCCTGATCTCCCACCATCCTGGACATTACGTGTTGTTTATACTACTTGGATTCTCAATACGCCAATAACTTTCTTGCCGACTTACCATTTGAGAATGTTGGTTTGGATGATGATTTGGCACAGTCTTGTTAAATATGTGTAAAATTCGAACCTTCTGCTAACCCTTTACAAACTTCTTATTTGTGTCGATGCTGCGTCAGTCAAGAATAATCGTAACTGTGTATGTTTAAGGATCTACGGCAAACCGACAATTTAGAGCGACAGCGCCTACTTAAAGAAAGGTTAGGTATTGTGCCGGCTATGAAACTGACTACAGTTTTGCACGCTACTGGACGACTTTGTAAGCAGCATGGCATAATAAGTGACACGTCCAAGGGATGTTGTTGGTGAGTTACAACCTTTTTTTAAACCACAAAGACAAAAAGTTATACGTTTGAAAACCATCAGCATCATTTGTTTGCGTGTTGGAAGCAAAATATTTTTTTCCTCCGGCTTCATCGTCGGTAGTCAGACATAACGTGTCAGCAGCGTGTACATTTCGAATAAATTACGTTTTTGAGGAATATATCTCGCTTCTTCAGGAGACACCTTTCTGTCATTTGTAGTTTTTCAAGCCGTTTATTAAGGTTTTGAGTTAATTTTATTCTGTGCCTGGTACGTTAAATAAAAGTTGTGTTCGGGAACAAAGAACAAACTGTAAACACCTGTAAACTTGAAATATAAGTCTGGTGCTGCAACTGTTTATTTTGGTAAATAGTTTTTAAGATGATGTTATTGCATGTCGCTTGATTACAACAGTCACTGTCATCCTCGCAAGCCAAAGGTGTGACTATTTACACTACACTTGGCAGAACTCCAATGCATTGTATGGAAGTTAGCTGAATCAAGCTTACAAAATTCAGCAGCGCCCCTTGGAGCGCGAGGATGGTCTCAGTATCCCCTGTTAGATTGCCTTATAAAATTGTGAAGGTAAGCTCAGCCAATGATATCGCTCGCCGAAAATTAATGTGGTCTTCCGTGTGGTCTTCATGGTCCATTTGGACAGTACACGTAATTATTTGAATACAAAATGACGTTCAGAGGTTTGTGAGTATGGTCGACTGGGTGATTATATTGGGTTTCCTTGAATTGGGGCGCTGGTGAGACGAGTGTTTATACTTATTAACGGGCGTTACGGCTTAGTCAATAGTAGTTTGATTCAGCTAAATTCCATACAATGCGTAGGAGATCTGGCAGGAGCAGTATACATAGTCACACCCTTGGCTTGCGAGGATGGTCATATTGCTTCCTAGCACTCACTCTATGCGTTCAATGTGACAGCACATGTGTCTCCATTCCCGTCGAAAGAGATTCCGTGATATGTGGTTAGGACACTGGACCAGGCCTAAAGGTTTTGACTTCTTCGAATACATTATATACGTCGTCAGTACACATATTTTCCTTGGTTGAAGTCAGCGTACTGTGCTTAAATGTGCTGGTGTTGATAATGGTCTTCGGTTATTTAACAAGATTTAACAAGATTGCCATCCAGAAAATTACTCTGGATGGCAGGTGGACAAGGAAGCCTTTTGGCTTATCGAGAGTCCAATACTTGTTATCTACATGTATCCCGCCTTTTTAAGGTGTGTATCGATTTTATTTTTAAACATATTCACGTTACTAGCACCAACACAATCAGGAGATAATCTGTTCCATTCATTTACAGTCCTTTGTGAGAATGAGAACTTTCTTATATCTAATCTACACTGCTCCTTTACTAATGTAGCTTCATGTCCTCTGGTCCTTCTATTTTTCTTAACTGAGAAAAAAATGTTTCTATCAATATTTTCATAACCATTCAATATTTTAAACACTTCTATGTGATCTCCTCTCAATCTCCTGGTTTCTAGTGTTGTTAAACCACATTCTTTTAGGCGTATTTCGTAACTAAGATCCCTCAGATTTGGTATCATTTTAGTCGCTCTCCTCTGTACTCTTTCTAGCATTTCTATGTCCTTCTTGCGATATGGCCTCCATGCTTGTATACAATATTCTAAATGAGGCCTCACTATTGTTTTGTACAGCGGTACTATTAATTCTTTTTTCTTATACGCTATATTTCGCCTAATTAATCCAAGGATTTGATTTCCCTTTGACGCTGCAATTCCGCACTGCTCTGAAACCTTCATATCAGCACTAATGGTTAACCCTAAGTCCTTTTCTTTTACAGTAGTACTTAGAACAGTACCCCCCATTTTATATTTTACCTCTTCATTCCCATGACCTGTGTGGAGGCATTTACATTTTCCAAAATTGAACAGCATTTGCCACTTTTCAGACCATTTGATCAACCTATCAAGATCATCTTGTAAATGCTGTCTGTCTCCATCACTTTTAATCCTTCTAAACACTTTTGTATCATCCGCAAATTTTAACACCTTGCTTGTTATATCATCGTCCAAATCGTTGATATATATTAAGAATAATATAGGTCCTAGTACTGATCCCTGTGGTACCCCACTCAATACCGATTTCCAGTTTGAAGCCTCCCCATCAACTACTACACGTTGTCTTCTGTCATTCAGCCATTTTTCTATCCAGTTTATTATACCATTTCCTATGCCATGGGCCTTTAGCTTAAGGAGTAATCTTTGATGTGGTACTTTGTCGAAAGCTTTTTGAAAATCTAAATAGATGATATCTACTGGTGATCCCTCATCTACCCACCTAGTGATGTCTTCCAAAAAACATAACATATTTGTTAAGCATGACCTCGCTTTTAAAAACCCATGTTGAGATGGGTTTATCAAGTTATGTTTAACAAGAAAATCCACCATGTGATCTTTAATTAGTCTTTCTAATAATTTGCAAATCACTGATGTTAAACTCACTGGTCTATAGTTCTCTGACTTGTTTCTCGAACCTTTTTTAAATAACGGTATAATGTTTGCCTCTTTCCATTCTAAAGGAACCACTCCCTCTTCTAATGACAAATTGAAAACTGTTGCAAGCGGTACGCTAATTTGTTCTACAATTTCCAATAGTAGTTTGGGCGGAATCCCGTCCACTCCAGGTGATTTATTATCCTTCATAGCCCTTATTTTCTTAGCTACCATTTCCGAGGTTACAACTAACTGTCCTAAATAGTCTGGATCTGCCCCCTTGAACTTAGCCTCTGGTACTGGCAGTGAACTAATATCTTCCCTGGTAAACACTGAACTAAAATACTCATTCAGGTCTTCTGCCATTAAGAATCCCTCTGATATTGTATTTCCAGCACTATCTTCTAGAGGACCGACCTTATCCTGAACTTTCTGTTTGCTTCGAATATACGCATAAAAACTCTTACTGTCATGTTTTATATTACTAGCTAATTTTTTTTCATAGCTTCTCTTTGAATTTCTAATTTCAGCTGTAGCTTGATTAAGTGCTTCTTTATAAATGTTGTAGTCTTCATCATTTCCAGTACATCTATATGACTTCCACATCATTTGTTTATACTTAATTTTTCTAATGGCTTCTTTCGATAAGTGTTTCTTTTTAGACCGTTTCCCTTGTTTTTTGAAAGGTACAAATTTATCGACTATGCACTTAATTTCACTATTTAAGATATTCCAGCATTCGGTTGCTGTCTTATTCTTCAGTGTGTTATTCCAGTCTATCTTTGCTAAATATTTCCTCATGTCCTTATACCTTGCATTGTGGAAATTTCTCCTATACTGCTTTTTACTATTCCTTTCTGATTTTACTTTGATGGTAAAATGTATCTGGTTGTGATCACTACTCCCCAGTGGCTCACATATCTTGACATTGTCAACTAATTCTTTCTGTGAGGACAAAACTAAGTCTAACACATTCTCTCCCCTGGTTGGTTCTAGCACATGTTGAGAAAGGAAACTATCTTGTACTAAAACTAAAAACTTGTGGTCCTCACTCCCCATACTTTGTAGAGATTTCCATTGTATATGCCCATGGTTAAAGTCCCCCATAATAATACAGTTCCGTTTGCTTACTTCCCTTATAGCGTTTTGTATTTTTTCATTCTCTTCTATGCTTATGTTTGGACTTCGATAAACTAACCCAACTGTTAACGTTGAGTTTCCTGTAACTATGTTACGCCAAACAGCTTCTTCGCAATCTGCTTCTCTTTCTAATTTTATTTCATAAGCCTGGATAGATTCTTTAATATATAAAATAACTCCACCTCCCTTTCTTCCTATTCTATCTTTCCTAAACATTACATATCCTGTTAGTCCCAATTCGGCATCTGATATATCAGTGGTGGCCCACGATTCGGTTATACCTATTATGTGAGGGTCAATATCTTCTACCATAATGTTTAGTTCACTTCTTTTGTTTACTATGCTCCTTGCATTTAAACAAATGCATTTATATCCTGATTCAGAACAGTTTTCTAGGCTGTTCTTTGCCGATTTATTTCTGCTGTCTTTATCTATGCCTCCAGTTTCAGGCTTCTCTGTGAATCCCCCCTGCGAATCTAGTTTAAATAGATGCAGCCTGTCCCACTGTCAACAGATTGCAGCAAGTTCTCTGAGAAAACTGCTGCCCCCTTTCCACTTAGATGTAGGCCATCTCTCATGTACATATCTTCCCTCCCAACAAAGTATCCCCATAAATCTACGAATCCCACCCCCTCTTCTTTACACATCTGCTCAACTAGTGCGTTGATCGCCATCCTCTTGCAATTTCTATATATCGGCCCCCTTCCTCCCATTACTGGCAAAATTCCTGAGAGGATAATCTGTTCTACACTTGTCTTCTTTAACTTCTTCACTAACTGTCTGTACTTCTGAACTATCCCAGTTGTTCCCTCCCTCTCTGCGTTATTTGTCCCTACATGTACTAGTATAGACCCTCCCTTGCCATGCCCCAGTACCTTCTCTACCCTTTCAGTTACATGTTCTATCCTAGCCCCCGGTAGACAAACAACGACGTCCTCCCCCTCGCTTAGAGTCTTATCTGTCTTTCTCATAATCGAATCGCCCATAAACACCCTCTCTTTCCTCATTGCCCCCTCAATCACTGCCTCAGTGTAGCTCTTTCTACGGTTTGCATCTGTCTGGTTGTAATCTTGTTCCCCTGTCTTCTGCTCTCCCGTCACAATCTCGTCCGTTCCATTCTTTCCTGACGCTGTTTCTCTTGTCACCTTTCTTCCTGTCATCGTCCCTCCCGACTTCTCTTCTGTCACATGTACTCTCACTTCCTTTCTTCCCGTCATCTTTCCTCCCATTGCATTTCCTTCTCTCCTCTCCCGTCTCTTTTTCCCTCCTACCTCTTTCTCTACGGTCACTTTCTCTCCTGCCACCTTCACACCTGTCACATTTCCTGCCGTCGATCCTCCACTTTCTTCCCCTCCGATCACCTTCCCTCCTCTCAGTCTCCTTTCCTCGGTCTTGTTGCCACTACTCTGCTCCTTCAGTTTCACAGTATTCCCAACTTTATCCCTGTCGTCTCTCTCCATTCCATCTGTCTCCTTGCTGATTCTCATCTCCATCCCCTTCACAATATCTACCAACCTAGCTACCTCTTTCTCCAGACATTTCACCTTCCAACACCCCACGCACTGAAAGGTGAATCCCTCTTCCTTGGTTTCTGTCCATGACTTCGTACAGCCGGATAAGGCAAAATCTACCCAACTGTGGCAGTCGTCGCACACCAAGTGTCTCTTTGCCTTGACTTGCCGTTTGCAAGGCGCCATATCAGAATTTATTTAATAATACTAATCTAATTAGCTATTTAAAATAGTTTTGTCAACTGTGTTTACACTATTCACTGTCTATGTAGTCTTTAAGAAGACTGTTTTCTGTGCACAAATGTTACACTTTACGTAAGATTGCGTACGCTAGACTGCCTTATTTATTTAGGTTATACAGCGCCCTAGCGAATAAGAGAGACACTAGCTACATAAACTTAGTTCGCCCGATTATCGCAAATGCTTAATTTTAACAACAAAGCTACCTTATCAAAATGTCTAGCAGGTACTGACTTACACATATATTATCTTATGTAGGTAGTTTATGGTTGTTACTTTATCACCTATATATTCTACCACATAACGAGGTTTGTTAAATCTTGTTTACAAACTTATCGTAGCCGTAAGCTAACGTACCCTATTATCACTCACTAGACTAAAGTGTCTTAAAATACTTTATCTAACTAACTTTAAGCACAACTGCTACTCAATATATGTTTACTGCTACTTTATGAATGATATTAAGGCAAGAATAATACTTATCAATCAGTAATTCCACTTGCTTATGAACTTTGATACACCACCAATTTCAACGACCTATCTCCGCCAAATATAGCCTCGCATTGATTTATGCCTTTCGTTCTCTTCTTCAGCCACTCATTCTATGTCACTGTTGTTTCCGTTATCCGCCTACTCATATATAAATCCACATTCTCCTCCCGTTCTCGACTCCCCTTAATTTAAATTGTATTCGCGCGTCCCTGATAACCTATATTAATTATATATAATCATTTATAATCGAGCTAGGGTATGTATGCGTGAGTTCTTGTGTGAGTGAATGTACGTATGTACGTACGTACGTTCGTGGACACGTACGCATGGACATATGTATGTTGATATAAATTATGTTAACGTTTTCCTTCAAGACGGTTTGTATCTTCCGGCCAAAACATTCAGTGGTTCACCAGCGAGTTCTAGGAAGAAAAAGAACGCCTATTTTCTTTCGAAATTCCCCGTTGGTTAAAATATTTTAGTGTCTTAGGGTTCGATCCGGACGTTAATCGATCTTTCACAACATTGTTTTCTACACTTGTTCCGCCGTTTAGTTGCTGACGTCTTACGCAATTTGAGTTGCGAAAAAAACTGCTCAAAATTTCGTTATAACAAACGCCATCTACGAGAAAATTTTGTGACTTCTGCTCAAACTTTACAATAGCGAGTGAAACACATCTATTTAGTCTGATGTTGCGTGTAACCCAGGGAGGAGACAGAGCGGATGTGTGAAGCTAAATGACAATCTTGTGTGGTATGATACGCCTAATTCTCGTAGCATTTCCGACAGAACAAACAGTCAGAGACGTTGTGAAAGACCAACTTGGAATCCCGTCAGAATGGACGTGTTAGAGTTGCATGCTGAGATCGTTCATCTCTTAAATACAAAAAAAAATGTATTAATTAAAATATATGTGTTCACCAGGGAACATCCCAGTCGTCAAAAAGCAACATTTCGGCGTTCCGTTATCGTAAAATAGAAAATATGTGCTTTTTCAAAAGTATCAGTCGTCAAAAAGCAATATTTCGGCGCTCCGTTATTGAAAAATAGAACATTGATTCTTTTCCATAACTATTGGTCGTCACGTCCGGCCAGCGGAACAATAAACGTGTGTCACATTTTTCTTTGACAGATAGAACGCAACACCACTCATCCCTGGTTTAGGTGCTCCTGAGTATACAAACGTTCCTCCTGAACCCGGGCGAAAGTGTCCTTGTCCGGCCAACCTGTGTTCTGCAATCCCTAATATATCTACCACATATCTTTCTGCTTCCGATGTTACCATTTGTAGTGTCACATGACTCGTTTTTCTGATGTTCCATGTTGCCACACGGATTTTCCCTTTTAGCTTCTTGCTGCTGGTTTTACCTCCCGCGCAGTCGTACTTACTACCGTCATCAGTTCTGGCGTTACTTACAACATCACCAAGCTCTTCCCCAGTATGTGTCGTCTTATCCAGCCTGGGGGGCTCACCAATAAGACCTCTCTTACTCTCTGTATTCTCCATCAAGGTTTCTTGGGATAACACAGCGGTAGTTGCCCATTGCTTTCCGCTGGTTTATGTATGGTTAACTCCATTATTCCTTGACTAAAAAGTCTTCCACAGCAGGACAGTGGGTCACCGGTCCTTCCACATGCGTCTTGGTAGGTACCTTGCAGCCTGGTGAAAGGCTGTTGCTGTTTCGCATTTGTAGCCGGGAGTGTATCCAATCGGCTGGCCGCCCACTCCTCCAAGACAGTCTTTGTGTACTTTGCATGCTGAGGGCAGGCGTCCCTCGACTCAGCAGAGACCATTGCCCGGGGTGTGGCCACTGCCGTACACTAGCAATTCCTAGGAGCCATACATGAGCTAGATAGACTGTGGGAACCAGCAGATAGAGCCTCCACAGAAGTGGAGCGGATACCCATCACCAAAGGGACTATCCCTCCAGGTTCTACCCTACACCCCCCATAGAAGTCTATGTTACATAATATTATATAAAACCATTCACCATGTTCAGTACAGAATAATCTTAACCATACGCCAAACTCCAAAAGAACAATCTATAGAATGTTTGGCAAAGGATACTTTAATGTCCTGTAGCTCATAATAATCATGTTTCGTGTGTATCATAAACAGTTGTAATCTGTCCCCGTTTCTTTCTGTTTATACACGCGTGCGTAGACGGGACTCACGGCATTCGTGTTTGCGTGACACACTGACTGTCGTGTTCCTATACAATTAGACACGTTTATCCACACCAATTAGATATTGGTATGTTTGTACTAGATAAAAACATGATTTCTGGCCACGAGGATGAACTCTGGTATGTGATTACAGTGTCATAACGCTACGAGTTTACAAAACGACATGTTTACTTTGTTCCTACCTCCCGCCTTGCAGTTGCACTACGCCGATGTTATGTTCATTGACATTGGAAATGGTGCCAGAAAAAAGCCCTCTTATTCCACTATGGGGGAGATGATGTCTTTGAAATATAAAAAGTATGACTCTATAAGTGATGAACAGAAAGGGGTAGGGGCAATGATTGAAGGAGACTTTCCTATTCCCAGAGAATGTGCAGTACTGAAGCAGTCACTTGAAGAGTATTTCAATCCCCAAAAGATTATTTCTAATGAGACATTTCAGTTCAGGGAATCATCACGGAAAGAAGGGGAGAGCATCGACGCTTTCCTTACCCGTCTTAGAGGCATGGCAATCCTTTGTGACTTTCATGGTGTCGACAGAGAGATTCTTCGATAAATTATCCAAGGCTGCATTTCTTCCAGAGAGCGCAGGAAGGCCATGGAAGACAATCTAAATCTCAAGCAAATACTAGAAGAAGCTCGCAGTCTGGAACTCTCAGAAAGCAGAGCAGCTGTCAGCCGTCTCCAGTGATGTCAATGCCTATTATCGTGAACCGTGATCATAGAGGTCGTCGCGGACTACGATGTCAGCGCTCACGCGGTTCCAGTTATTCCGGTGGTCGCTCTCTTCAGAACAGACACCAGCCTTGCCCTACGCTGCCGACTGCCCTTGGCCCCAGTCGTTGAGGCAACAGTCATCGTCGAGTGGTTCTAGCCATCGTGGTCGTTCCACTCGTGCTTCCGGTGATTCCTGTCACTACTGCGGCTGTCAGCCCCATTCCGAGAATTACTGCTCAGCCAGAGGCACGACGTGCTCAAACTGTGGCAAAATAGGACATTACGCACGTGTCTGTATGTTTGCACCCATGATGAGATATGTCGATTTTTTGTTCGTCTGCGTCTGATGATGAAGAGCATGTCTTTTCCGTTGCTAACAATATTGTCAACTCGCCCAAGATCACAAATAACTACCAGTACATTAGTACAATGCATACTCGTCTACTAGGACAGACCGATAAAGCATAACAACCTGATGCATTTAAGTTAATAATTATTTTGTACAAGATACCTAAACATGATTTAATTCCCAATAAATCACTTGAGTCGTCCTTAAATTACATTACAGGTCCATCATCAAAACGTTACAATTATTAATTAGTACAACGAGTGTGGCCACTAATGTTCACATTTCATCCAACTACAGTAGTACTAGTATTGCTATTATGCACTATAACAAATAAACATTAGTTTTTAAAAAGTACTATAGTTCGATACACGACAAAATGAAATGCGCGTGACACAAGCGTCAGACGCTCCCTGCCCCTAGTAACCAATCACGAGCGCGCTGGGCGTGGCTTAAAAGTGCCTGTTAGTTTTTTCATAAGTGAATCGCAAAGGCGCAGGCGGGACTTCCGAGTCTCGTGGCATTCATGTTTGCGTGACACACTGTTATTGGTCAATGATCACCGCACCAATATGAACGAGGACATGAGAAACTCATGGTGACTCTGAATAGTGTGGGCACCACCAACTATGACCCTCGACACGCAGTCGTCAGATTCTTGGAGAACACAAGAAGATACTGGGTTCCATGCTGTGACATCTACGGACAGCGTGAATTTGTTAGGAAATTCACCCGCGATGATCCTTCTTTGAATCTCCTTGTCTTTTTTTTGTCTCTGATACTGTATTGCTGTCCCAGACAGACGTAGCTTTCAATGTTCTCTCTCTGAGTCGTGTTGGTAGATATCAGTGTGTCATTTTCTAGCATCACTTTTATCTTTGAAATGTATATCTTCAGACCTTATTTTTCATTTTCAACAGCTAGCTCCTGCAGCATCTTTTGTAGTTCTTGCGGTGTAGTAGCACATATGAGTATGTCGTCGGCAAAGCGAAGATGACTGAGATATTCTACGTCTATCCTCAAGCCTCTGCTGCTTTTCCAGGTCAGTCTTCGGAATATGCTTTCGAGTGTTGCCGTAAACAGCTTGGGCGATATGGTGTCACCCTGCCGTATTCCTCTCTTGATGTTGATCTTGTTGCTCGTTTTGTGTAGGTGGACTGTCACCGAGCTGTTGGTGTAGATGTCTTTCAAGAGATCGATGTACACATCTTCAATCCCTTAACTTTGAAGGAAGGTCAGCATTGCTTGAGTTTGCACCAAGTCGAAAGCCTTCTTGTAGTCGACGGAAGCTATGCAGAGCGGGATATAATATTCTCAGCACTTGACGTGTATGTGATCTGTCGTTGAGTACCTGCTTCTGAATCCTGCTTGTTCTCGTGGTTGGTTTTCGTCGAGTGTTTTCGTCGAGTGTCTTCTCTAGCCTATTCGTTAGTATCTTTGTGTGTAATTTGTAGCTGTTTGATAACATACATGTCGGTCTGTAGTTCTTTAAGTCTTTCTTATTTCCCTTCTTGAAGATTATCTTTGCTTTCTTCCATGCGGTGGGTATTCGTCTTTCTGATAAGTATTTAGCGTACATCTTAGCCATTGTCTTCGAGATGGTATCCTCTCCTGCTTTTAATATCTTACCATTCTTCATATCTCTTAGCGCTGCTTCCACCTCACATGGTGTTATCTGTGGTACCTCTTTCGGGTCGGAGTTAATTATGGCACTCTGTTCACTGTCGTATTGGTGTAGAATTCCTCTATTCTTTCCATGATCATATCTTAGTCTTGTATTCTCTACCCTGCTTGTCTAGAAGTGTAATCAATCTGTATCGGCCTAGTGCCTGTGTTCTTCGTGCTTTCCTGCTCTTTGATGACATAATCGTTTCTCGTATGATCTATTGTTTGTACTTTCTGATGTCCTCCTTCGTTGTCTTTCTGATGGTCTTGCATATTTCTGCGTAGCCTATTATCCAATATGCATGTAGTAACAATATCTAGTCACTACATGCCTGTTGATTGCTTAGGCTACACTTGTCGCACTTACTTGGATCATTTCTGTGATGTTTTCGCTGATGGTGTAGACGTCGTGTAGTTCCTATAGTGTCTCTAGTCGATTTCGCAGTTCGATTTCTTTATCTACACTTGGTGGTCTCTTGTTTATCAACTTATTCCTGTTAGCCTGTCCAGTTTGATGTTGCTCATTTCCATTCTGTGGTCACTTCCTGTGTTGACTTGGTTGATGACAGTTACGTCAGTGACCAAGTCTGGCCAGTTTGTAAGGATGCAGTCAATTTCTTCGTTTCTCCATTACTACTTTTTATGTCGATCTCCTCCCTGCTTTCTACTGGAACATGGTATTCATGATTTTGTATTTTCTTGATGTTGCCCATTCAACCATGGTGTCCACTCTTTCGTTTCTCACACCTAGGTCAAATTTGCCTGTTGCCGTTTCCGAAATGTGTGTTCGTTTACCTACTTGCGCATTAAAGTCTCCCATCGCTATCGTGTAGTGGGTTGACTTTACTAAGGTCTCATCCACGTTGTTGTAGAAGTTGTCTGTGTCTTCTTCTGAGTATGATGTTGTTGGTGCATAAACTTGTATTATCTTCAGTTTGTAACTTGACTAAGTTTACTCGAACATCTTCCTTCGTCAAAAATTATTTTGATGCTGCTAGGGACTGGGGGCCTTGGGTTCGTTGTACTTTGCCTGCTGGTGTTGTTGGCCTAACATTCCACGCTGACCGGTGCGGGTTGGAAGAGGTTCGACGTAAGGTGAAAGAAATTGTCCAAGTTTCACGTCGGTCGAACCAATACCGAACCACCGCCCGGCCTCCAATCGAGCGTCCGTTACTCTAACCACTCGGCCACGGCGTCTCATTGTACACAATAGCTGTATAAAATAGATTTTTAACTTTGAAATATAGATCGGGTTACGTGACTACACACATACATACAGATACACCTTAACAGGCGTCATCTTATAATTTCTCCATAGGTGCTCTTGCTCCCCCAGTTACGTATTCAAAAACCTTCTCTCACTACTCACATACGTTACCATCCATACCACAGTTCCTCTTCATATAAAGCTGTCAACCATTCTATAATTATAACATATTAGACTCACGATCCCACCTATCTACCCTAACTATAATGATAGTTATCCCGGTTCTTTGAAAGTCTGATCCTATGCCACCTCCCCAGTGCAATCACACTATTGCATAAGCACTAGCCAGCATTCAATCCCCGTACAGGTTAACCCCTATTTTAGTCTTTCACAGTCGATAACTACCTATGTTAAGTTCTCAATACCAAATCATGAAAGACATGTAGGTGTTTTAAAGCCTGAATATAATATGTTAATTTTAGTTATGACGAATTCATAGCACATATACCAGACGTTTATTGTAATAAAAATGTCAAACTGACTGAACAATTTTAAATGTAAAAGCGTTGTTGTGGCTCATGGGACACAATGTGTTGGCTCAAGGGACCCCCACGATTGGGGGTCCCTTGAGGCACTTCACATATTTCCACTAATTTGCATATATTTAGAAATTGACGTATCCCAGCCTAACAAATGTAACGACCCTGTTAGTCGACATACAAATTTACACGACAGTGCGATTGTAATATTAAAAATTGTATTATTTTTAGATTTATGTTTTATGACGTATACGACAATTGATGCAGGGTGCATCACTACTTACATACAATATCTCATCTTCTATCTCAGTAAATTACCTGATCAAACTAGCGAAGAAAGTACAGGAGAAACCTTGGTTCTGATCGTTTCAGCCTAAGGAACACCCACACAAAAATGAAAATTGTTGATTTGTCTTCATTTCAGAACATACAACATATCCTAAATGATTACAGTCACACATATATGCACATATTTGCTACACTAATTAAACATTATAAATCGCATACACCAATTGACAAACAAACAAATCGTGCATTAGTTGTTGTATATTTTATTTCACGAAAGTTCCTACAATATGTAGCCAGCATAGATGAGAACAGATGTGTAAAGATGTCAATTTGTTTGTTGATTGTCGCCAAGTAGCTTGGAGTTTTCGTTTGGCATTGTCAACATCGTGAACGCCTACAAAATACGTTAAGAAGCATACATAAAGAAATATATGTATATATATTAAGGATATGTTACTGATGATCATCTTAATAAAGTAATTTACACAATGTTCGCAATCTTTAAGAAGGGATTCTCTGACGGGTACAATAATGCAAAAGTCATATTGATGCGCGCGCGCATGGAACCATAAACAAACATACACATCAACTCATACTCGCACACACACGCATCCACTACACACACACACACATACACACACGCACACACACACACACACACACACACACACACACACACACACGCATCACTACACACGCACAACAAGAGAGACACACACACACAAACACTCGGAGAGAGAGAGATATATATATATATATATATATATATATATAGACGAGAGTGTTTCGATTGTCGTACCTGACACAAAACGCATGCTCTCTACGGTCTCATGATGGTGTACAGCGGGTAGAACCTGTGCTCTCTACGGCATGTGCAAGATTTGCCAAGACACTTGTGTTCCACGTCGTCCCAGACCGTGCCTCCGACCTCACAGCGGCAGTGGAAGAACATGCCGCCATTGGCATAAGATGCGTACAAGTCGCAGTAGCAGCAATGCTGCCAATGGCCATCGGGGCGGGAGTAGCAGTCGATGATTCCGCGACGTCCGGTTGGGCATCCTGAAACCGGATATAACAATAGTGTAGGAGACATGAAAATTGTACAACACAAGCTCGAAAGGACTTGAGAAAACCTTAATTATAGCACAAATCTTTCCGAATTAAATAAACGTGTCGAACTTGTTCGTATTATAAAATACGAAACATGGTTATAAATGTGGAGGAAGTAACTATAACATATCTGATTTATTTAGAAAGAATGGCTCTTGTTAGCATCGGTCGAGAATCATACACGCACTCAGTCAGTCACGCACACGCCCGCAGACACGTACGCAAGCTCGCACGCACGCGCGCACACACACACACGCGCTCGCACGCACACACACAATGATTGGTCACCTTCTATGCAGCGCCTCCTGTCGGCGTCAAAGACGCATCCAGAACGACACTCTCGATAGTACGCTTTCCCGTCCCGGCATGTAATGTAATGATGGCAATTGTACGTGCATTTGTTAGGGTAGTCGCCATCTCGACTGCCGCAGTGCTTTATTGAACCTGCGGCAACAATGGTACGATAAACATCACGATGTCGAAACACATCACCACAATATCGCACCATAATTAAGTCTCTATTTCAAATTAAGTGATGATAACTGAAGAAACGTATGTTTTTAATTTTTTTTTGGTTTATCTTAATATGCCCACTGGCTTGGACCGATAATTCCCCTTCTCTCGCGCCATCCCGATTACTTCAGCATTTAAAATATTCCCATCCACGTCTTGTAGATGTAACCCAAAGTAACTAAATCTTCCTCTACGTTTGTCATTGACCCTTCCTTCTAAGAGTTCCCGTCACAAAGACTGCAAGCTCAGTCCACGTGATGCCCAACAGTGTTGTCCTGTAACTTATTGTTTGTCTGCATCACGATCATAATTGTTCGCTTTACCTCCGTCAAACAGAATATAAAGACAGCGGTACATCTTCTAAATCTCTCGTATCCGCATGCTGTCCTCGCTTAAACCAACGGTTTTATCTGATGTTTTGTGTTGCTGAGAAACACATTTGTAGAGAGAATATGAACAGAATGTGCAACGGAATAATGGGCAGTTGATCGGCAGCCATTTTACCGGTGTGAAGCCCCTTGTTGCTAGACAATAAGTCACGTAATGGATAGGTTATTTGAATAATGCACTGCTACCAATTCCATTTTGAATTTTACCTAAACTCATGTTCTTATGTTGCCTAAACTAATCGTTCACATGAAAGAACGTGTCATTGGTATCTATGGTGTACCATTCATGTACATCGATACTAATTCTCATAAACAATATTCCATATTTGCACTTTTCTTAATACATTTTCACTAAAACCAGTTGACAAGTATATAACACTTACAGTGATGCCAGCAGCATAACAACACAACGGAAAATAACTCTGACAAGACGAGCAGACGAGCTAACAAGCCGATCAACTTATTCATGTCGGAATATTGTTGCTGAAACGAAGAAGAAGATTAGCACGGTGATAAACGACTGCTACCGCAGCAAGGCATCTGCTGCTATATAGTAAGATGTATCAAAGCTGTTTGACGGTGCATTTGAGCAGGGTGACATGGCCATTTTCAGATATAAAGAGTATAGTTAGATGCCGCTATATATCTGGACTGGAAATAAAACAAACTGAAAAAATTCATGAAAGGCTTTGATCGAAATATTCGAGATTTCTAACACCTAAAGTTCACAATAGTAAGACAGAATTATATTTGACTATTCGCATTAGTCTCGTAAATGTACTAAAACCACTACTAATGGAGTCAAGAATATAGCAACTCAAGCGCAATATCATGCAATATGTTTAAAAATTGCAAATGGTGCAAATTATTGTGTCTTGCCGTTCCACTGGGAAATGTCGCCTCACTGCAATGCGTAATCCGTCGGGCTGAACTTATACTGGCAGCTAATGACGTCATTTGTATTCGCCCAAGAAACACCTTGTTATTTTAAATTCTAAAGAACACACTTGCGACATTAAGATGACATTTAACTTATAAAAACATTCAGTGAAAATCAAAATTTATTGCCAAAACGTTGTCGGCGTTAAACATAAACATCTAGCCATGTGCGAACAATCTTTGGTTGGCTCGCGACAAAAAATAATGATACATTTTGAAGAAGAAACATGTCTCACTGACTCAATGAAACCTGTTTTTGACACGGAAATTGTGCATTATTAATGTCTGTAAGCATTTGAAGAAAATTACACAGGTAGAATCGCTCACCGGGGCGTAGGGGTGTCATGTCCACTGTCAGACGACGCTCTTGTTTGTCTCTTGGGGTGTGCGCAATGTCGGTAGGGGTAGTTCATAACATATATGCCAAAATATCATAAGCCGTATACAAGTCGTCAACAGATGGATGGTTGCGCCAGTGATCTAAGGTCGATAAGCACTGTTGTGAAGGTACGTTCTTAAATAACGGCTGAATTGTGTATTATTTTCAAGTGATCTGTCATTAAGAGAGCATATTCTAAAGATTGGTGCAGCTTACAAAAAGTCCCAGTTCCAATATTAGTATTGACTCTAGGAACAAAAAGTAAATTAGAATTACACATACACACAAAAGCTTGGGAACGTAATCCACGTTAACGATTCCCACCACGCTTCACGACTTGACTTGCCATTCTCTTGGCAGCAGGGCAACCTGTCTCGTTCAACCCTGGATCTGTCCCAGTCCTTCGCCAGCGCCCAGATGGCGAAATGCGTACAACAGACGTTTATATAAGCGGACCTAATTACACATCGTATGGCAGGTTTCCATCATTTCTATTGGCTAATGCAATATACAATTCAAGCTAGGCATTGTGGAACACCCTCTAAGATTATAGTGAAACCACCTGCTTCCCTAGAAACGCTAGCAACAGTATACCACGCCCCACTGGGCGCATCTGAAACCGAGTTGCTGTAATTACGTAACTAAGGCGGTTGGTCAACAATATGTCTATCTACTGGCTTGACCTCCCTTATTTTCCAAATTAAATCTCAGGAAAGTAGATTTAAACATCCAGAAATAGCAGAAATGCTACAGTGTACCATTCATCTGCATAAAGATAGGTCTCAAATTGTGACTCTTAATAACTGAGCTCAGTGGAGTAGCGTAGAGGGTGAAACGTAATGGGCCAAGGACAGAACCTTGAAGAATATCATACAAAATAGGGAGTGCAAATGAAAGACATTCCTCAAACTTAACGTTCTGGTGTCTATCAGTTAGATATGTCGAAAACCACCTCAAAGCCGTACAAGATACAGCATGCCATAAAGTAAATGATTGATAAGAAAGTGTAATCGATGATAAAAATGTAAGCTATCAGGTAACACAGTATCCAGTCTTCATGACTGCTCAAACGCTTTACTATACACAAACTATACTTTTTACTCCCTGGCAAGCCTATTCAATCGAACACCATCTCGACTTCTCTGGGGAGCATCCAGTCACGCTGCAATTAATGCACAGACACTATCTATACACAAATACTCACCACAGTCTATAGCAAGGTACTCATTCATACAGCTGAGAGAAGTGGAGCAACGTAGATTGAACGAACTTTTCCAAGGTTCGACACCACAGCACAGGATTCGAACTCGGGTTCTCTCGGTCGAGAGTCCGAAGCTTTAGCCACTGCACCACTGCGTTCCGCCGTATCGTAGGTAGATCGAGCAAGTTTATCATGGTCCATATTTAGAGTTATCTCATTATGCACATTTAAGAAATCAATCTCCGTGAAACGAAGTAAGAAGTTTGTAAGAAGATTTCAATGCGTTGGAGAGCCAAAGCTTTTTCCCACATCTTTTTCAAATTATCTTGAACATGAAGCTAAAACTTAAAGCGGAGTATGATTTCGAAAGTTGTCTTGTGGCAAAGATAACTTCTTAAAAGTGGGTTTACATGCGCTTGCTTAAAATCATATGAAAATACCCCGAAACCAGTTAAACTTTTACGAAATCAGTTAACTGTACCAAGTACAGACACTCAGCAGTAGTGTTTGTAATGATCAAGATCATGGGATTTATTTGGAGAACACATTATTATTTGCCTCATTTCCTCACTGTCATCATTATCATCATCATCATCATCATCATCGTCATTGTGCAGCCGTAGTATTCCGTGGTTGTCGATTCCAGAACTGCCTGTCTTGCTCTATCCTCTGCCATATGGTGCCTTTCCAATACTGGTCTAGTTCGTCTCTCCGCCGTCTCACCGATCTTCTTCTATATCGTTTCCCTTCGTAAGGTCTCCAGGTAGTGATACACTATGTCCATCGGTTATCTCGTAGTCTACTGGTGTGCCTTTCCCAGGTCCATTTCTCTCTTCTGATTTGTTCCTCAACTGTAGCCGGTGTAATAGAAGCACCTAAGATA
Organism: Paraescarpia echinospica; assembly: GCA_020002185.1. Taxonomy (NCBI): domain Eukaryota; kingdom Metazoa; phylum Annelida; class Polychaeta; order Sabellida; family Siboglinidae; genus Paraescarpia; species Paraescarpia echinospica. Next base: position 116,799 of record JAHLWY010000185.1, read on the forward strand.
TTTAATAGTGAAGTTTGAATGTTTACATGCATTAAAATATCATATGGGAAGGAAGAACGGTTGAGACTAACTAAATCATAAAAACAACCTGACAACATATCACAAACAGAACTTTATAAATGATGTGAAGTTAAAAATGGAACAGGCATTCGGTGTAAAATTATATTTATATAACTCCACTGCTTACCAGGTTTGTCAGCGTTGTTTGTAAAATAATCTGATTTCGATTTTGTTATTTGTCTATTACAACAGCGACACTGTTTTGAATTGCGTGATATATCAAAAGATGAACGTGTTTTACGCAATACACCACAGTATAACGGCACCGTCTTCTAGACTGCAGGATTCGTCAAAGGAGAGGGTACTTTTGTGAAAGAGTGTTTTCGAAGGAGTTAAAGGCAGGATTTCTACAATGTTCGCCAATACAGACATTCGAAGCACATCAAATATGAATTCATTGAGATGCACGACAAGAGGTCTCATGGCCCTGCACAGTGTACTACGTTTGGTCGCATAAGACTCCGCAAATATATGGTAGCTAGATAGTATTTTGAATTACAGCATTTATGTGTTGATGTAGTTATTTGACGAAGACGCTCACTAATAAACATCTCGATGAACAAAACCCGTGCAGATTAGCCTCAAATGACCGTATGAACCTTCTAATTATATGGACATAGGTGCATGTTTGTTACCCATTGTGTCACTTCCGTCGTCTTTGCACATGTTGACCTGCATGCACATAAAGTCTACATGACCGGAAATAAATTAGGTTTGTTCGTGGTAAATCTATCGATGGCGTGTCATGTATCGCTGTTTTGAAATGGCACTTTAATGTACAAGTTTAGGGTTACCGTTGGTGCCCTCAAGCGACGAAAATGTACTGGCTCTGACTGCCAACTTTAACATCTTTTATAACAAACGTTCCAAAATGTCACCGAAGTGCTTATAAAATTATTTGCAAGTTCTGTAAAAACACAGGTGGCAAGTTAAAATATAAAAGAACGGAACGTTATATGTATTCATTTAGAATACAAAACACCACTGCTTTTATATTCGAGCTATTAATTTCAGAACGTACCTATAAAATGTTCACTAGTCCATTGCAATCCCAACCCAAGTACGAAATATAAATACAACATTGTATTAACTACCAAATAGTGGCCAAAGTGTAAATACACGTTTCGTCCCATAACCGTCTTAGACGTTGTGATTGTCTCACGAATTTATGTAATGAAATGTCAATATTTGTTGTAATTATTTTATAAAGAGTCTATTTCTCTGATAATAACACAATTATTTATTGTACTAAAATACAATTCATGTTTTAGGATTCGTTATAGTTATATCGATGTAACTTTATAGTAGGTTGTTTACCTAAAATAATGTGTTACTCGTTAACTCTGTATTTCTTGGGCTATGGGATGCCTTGTATCCTTACATTATGCTTTAGATGTGGCCAATGACCTTATGGATATCCACAGTCGTTGGAATTAAAACCTGTGTTAATGTCAAGTACTTGGATTTATAATTAACTACATGACCTTGTGGTTTTGAAGAAACAGCGTAAAGCACTTTGTACTTCGTGAACTGTACATGCCTAAATATAAAATGCATTTAATATACACAATTTAAGTATCCAGAGCACAAAATAATACGTATTTACTGTTTCGCCTGTGTGGAGCATAGCACTAGTTGCCCACCCTGATGATATCTACAATAAATACTTGAAATAGGAATTGTGCTTGGAATAAAATTTACTTATTACTGTGTGGCGTTGCGGTTTAGATTGAGTATACCCTGACAAATGTTTGCGCACTTCGCACTTCCCTTGATGAAATATGAGATGCACACTTTCATAGATGCGTAGTTTTCGGGAAAGTCGACAGAACTATGTTTTATTGTATACGAGACAGGTAAAGCGTTGCGTCGTTATCATGGTAGATACAGTGTCGCATGCAACTTGATAAATTGATCTGTTTTCAAGCAAAAATATGTATCTTATTCAACACGTCGAAGGAATATAACGTAGTCCATTTGTCAATTTTTGGAAAATGCAATAGAACTTACAAAAAGAGTCAGACGTATGCGTGATAGAACGGGCTACCTTGGAGCGCAGTGGCGCAGTAGCTAGAGCATCGAACTCTCAATCGACAAAACTCAGGTTCAAATCCTGTGCTGCAATGTCGAATGTAGGGTAAGTTCATTTATTCTTCGTTGCTTCAATTCACGCAGATATATTTGAATGCTTGTCTGGCTATAAACAGTGGTAGATATTAATTTGTGTACGAATAGTCTTCGCGCATTAATTCCAGCGAGGCCGAATACTTCCCAGAGAAGTTGAAATGGTGTTCGAATGAACAGGTAGGCCAGGGGTTATAGGGTAAAGCACCGTGAGTAGTCCTAAGGACTGGATACTTTGATAAATAAAAACTTACCATTTTTAACAAATGCATATTAATAACGCAATCACTCTATCATTTGTCACTCGTTTAATGTGTAGTCTGCGTAAACTGTGTTGTCTGGATATTTGATTTTAAATACTACACCAATCACCTGGGTCGATGTGTAGAAAGCCCTGTACTCTTACGGTATGCGTCTTTATATCCAATGAGATCCTGATCTCCCACCATCCTGGACTTTATGTGTTGTTTATACTACTTGGATTCTCAATACGCCAATAACTTTCTTGTCCACTTACCATTTGAATATGTTGGTTTGGATGATAATTTGGCACAGTCTTGTTAAATATGTGTAAAATTCGAAACTTCTGCTAACCCTTTACAAATTTCTTATTTGTATCGATGCTGCGTCAGTCAAGAATAATCGTAACTGTGTATGTTTAAGGATCTACGGCAAACCGACAATTTAGAGCGACAGCGCCTACTTAAAGAAAGGTTAGGTATTGTGCAAGCTATGAAACTGACTACAGTTTTGCACGCTACTGGACGACTTTGTAAGCAGCACGGCATAATAAGCGACACGTCCAAGGAATGTGGTTGGTGAGTTACAACCTTTTTTAAACCAAAGACAAAAAGTTATACGTTTGAAAACCATCAGCATCAGTTGTTTGCGTGTTGGATGCAATATATTTTACCTCCGGCTTCATCGTCGGTAGTCAGACATAAGGTGTCAGCAGCGTGTACATTTCGAATAAATTACGTTTTGAGGAATATATCTCGCTTCTTTAGGAGACACCTTTCTGTCATTTGTAGTTTTTCAAGCCGTTTATTAAGGTTTTGAGTTAATTTTATTCTGTGCCTGTTATCTTTGTGCGGGAATAAAGAACAAACTGTAAACACCTGTAAACTTGAAATATAAGTCTGGTGCTGCAACTGTTTATTTTGGCAAATAGATTATAAGATGATGTTATTGCATGTCGCTTGATTACAACAGTCACTGTCATCCTCGCAAGCCAAAGCTGTGACTATTTACACTACACCTGGCAGAACTCCAATGCTGAATCAAGCACACCCTTGGCTTGCGAGGATGGTCATCTTGCTTCCTAGCACTCACTCTATGCGTTCAACGTGACAGCAGATGTGTCTCCATTCCCGTCGAAAGAGATTCCGTGATATGTGGTTAGGACACTGGACCAGGCCTAAATGATCTGACTTCTTCGAATATATTATATACGTCTTCAGTACACATATTTTCCTTGGTTGAAGTCAGCGTTCTGTGCTTAATTGTGCTGGTGTTGATAATGGTCTTCGGTTATTGATTTATGCCTTTCGTTCTCTTCTTCAGCCACTCATTCGGTGTCACTGTTGTTTCCATTATCCGCCTACTCATATATAAATCCACATTCTCCTCCCGTTCTCGACTCCACTCCCAGTCCTGCCAATATCTCTCTTCACACTGTCCTCCTGTCTCGGTCGTGGACTTCCTCTTTGCTGCAGTTAATTTACATTGTATACGCGCGTCCCTGATAACCTATATTGATTATATCTACTCATTTATAATCGAGCTAGGGTATGTATGCGTGTGTGCTTGTGTGAATGAATGTACGTATGTACGTACGTACGTACGTGGACACGTACGCATGCACGTATGTATGTTGATATAAATTACGTTAACGTTTTCCTTTAAGACGGTTTGTATCTTCCGGCCAAAACATTCAGTGGTTCACCTGCGAGTTCTTGGTTAAGATATTTTAGTGTCTTAGGGTTCGATCCGGACGTTAATCGATTGTTCACAACATTGTTTTCTACACTTGTTCCGCCGATTAGTTGCTGACGTCTGCGCCATCTGCGAGAAAATGTTGTGACTTCTGCTGAAACTTTAAAATAGTACAGCTTGAGTTTGAATCACGAAATGTTTGCTCACTCTCATGCCGTAGAACTTTGTAGGCCTAGTAACACATTGTGCCTTACATAATCATCATTGACCAACTTTACAAGCATAACATGCTGTATATTTTGTTGTTCTAAAACAGTACTCTATACACGGAAACAATATGTTGGGCTGCGACACTGTAAGTTCTGAATGAACGTGTCTGAAAATGTGTTACTCGTAGGGATCACCCACATAACACGCGAAAATAACTGCAGCCTAGTTATTAAAATAATTTGTGCGCCACCTAGTGATCAAAGGCATCACCAGACGCTGCACAGAAAAGCTATTGAATCCAAGGCGCCACCTGAAAATATCGAAGTATTACTACACAAACTACGCGAAACTATACTTTCATTGAGAGATCGTTCTGTGTTGTACGTAGTTTGTTATTTTCCGTTCACATTTCATAAAGATACTGACTTCTACTTGATCGCGTGCAGACAATTTTGAGTTTTGACTATTGGTGTGACCCCTGGAGAATACCGAGTGAATCACATCTATGTAGTCTGATGTTGCGTGTAACCCAGGGAGGAGACAGAGCGGAGGTGTGAAGCTAAATGACAATCTCGTGTGGTATGATACGCCTAATTCTCGTAGCATTTCCGACAGAACAAACAGTCAGAGACGTTGTGAAAGACCAGCTTGGAATCCCGTCAGAATGGACGTGTTAGAGTTGCATGCTGAGATCGTCCATCTCTTAAATACAAAAACAACTGCATTAATTAAAATATATGTGTTCACCAGGGAACATCCCAGTCGTCAAAAAGCAACATTTCGGCGTTCCGTTATCGTAAAATAGAAAATGTGTGCTTTTTGAAAAGTATCAGTCGTCAAAGAGCAATATTTCGGCGCTCCGTTATTGAAAACTAGAACATTGATTCTTTTCCATAACTATTGGTCGTCACGTTCGGCCAGCGGAACAATAAACGTGTGGCACATTTTTCTTTGACAGATAGAACGCAACACCACTCATGTCCTTGTCTGGACAGTCGGGCTTACTACCGACATCAGCTCTGGCGTTACTTACAACATCGCCGAGCTCGTCCCCAGTATTTGTCGTCCTATCCACCCTGGGGGGCTCACCACTAAGACCGCTCTTACTGTCTGTATTCTCCATCAAAGTTTCTTGGGATAATACAGCGGTAGTTGCCCATTGCTTTCCGCTGGTTTGTGTATGGTGAACTCCATTATTCCTTGACTAAAAAGTCTTGCACAGCAGGACAGTGGGTCACCGGTCTTTCCACATGCGTCTTGGTAGGTACCTTGCAGCCTGGTGAAAGGCTGTTGCTGTTTCGTATTTGTAGCCGGGGGTGTAGCCAATCGGCTGGCCGCCTACTCCTCCAAGACAGTTTTTGTGTACTTTGTGTACTGAGGGCAGGCGTCCCTCGACTCAGCCGAGACCACTGCCCGGGATGTGGCCACTGTCGTACACTAGCAATTCCTAGGAGCCATACATGAGCTAGATAGACTATGGGAACCAGTGGTTAGAGCCTCCACAGAAGTGGAGCGGCTGCCCATCACCAAAGGAAATATTCCTCCAGGTTCTACCCTACACCCCCCATAGAAGTCTATATTACATAATATTATATAAAAACATTCGCCATCTTTAGTACAGAATAATCTTAACCATTCGCCAAACTCCAAAAGAACAATCTATAGAATGTTTGGCAACGGGTACTTTAATGTCCTGTAGCTCATAATAATCATGTTCCGTGTGTATCATAAACATTTGTAATCTGTCCCCGTTTCTTTCAGTTTATACACGCGTGCGTAGACGGGACTCACGGCATTCGTGTTTGCGTGACACACTGACTGTCGTGTTCCTATACAATTAAACACGTTCATCCACACCAAATAGATATTGGTATGTTTGTACTAGATAAAAACATTATTTCTGGCCATGAGGATGAACTCTGGTACGTGATTACAGTGTCATAAATCTACGAGTTTACAAAACGACCTGTTTCCTTTGTTCCTACCTCCCGCCTTGCAGTTGCACTACGCCGATGTCATGGTCTCCCTACCCCTTTTGAAAAATTTATTGTCGACGGGGAAGAAACAACAGCCGTCACCAGATGGCGTAAATGGATAGCCAAATTAGAAAACCGCCTTTGTGTCCTTGACATTGGAAATGGTGCCAGAAAAAAGCCCTCTTATTCCACTATGGGGGAGATGATGTCTTTGAAATATAAAAAGTATGACTCTATAAGTGATGAACAGAAAGGGGTAGGGGCAATGATTGAAGGAGACTTTCCTATTTCCAGAGAATGTGCAGTACTGAAGCAATCACTTGAAGAGTATTTCAATCCCAAAAAGATTATTTCTTATGAGACATTTCAGTTCAGGGAATCATCACAGAAAGAAGGGGAGAGCATCGACGCTTTCCTTACCCGTCTTAGAGGCATGGCAATCCTTTATGACTTTCATGGTGTCCACAGAGAGATTCTTCGATAAATTATCCAAGGCTGCATTTCTTTCAGAGAACGCAGGAAGGCCATGGAAGACAATCTAAATCTCAAGCAAATACTACACGAATCTCGCAGTCTGGAACTCTCAGAAAGCAGAGCGGCTGTCATCGAGAGTGTTGCTACTTCCAATGCCGTCTCCAGTGATGTCAATGCCTATTATCGTGAACCGTGATCATAGAGTTCGCCGCGGACTACGATGTCATCGCTCACCCGGTTCCAGTTATTCAGGTGGTCGCTCTCTTCAGAACAGACACCAGCCTTGCCCTACGCTGCCGACTACCCCTGGCCCCAGTCCTTGAGGCAATGGTCATCGTCGAGTGGTTCTAGCCATCGTTGTCGTTCCACTCGTGCTTTCAGTGATTCCTGTCACTACTGCGGCTCCCAGCCCCATTCCGAGAATTACTGATCAGCCAGAGGCACAACCTGATGCATTTAAGTTAATAATTAGTTTGTACAAGATACCTAAACAATACGCATTCTCTGGTACAATATAATTTAATTCCCAATAAATCACTTGAGTCGCCCTTAAATTACATTACAGGTCCATCATCAAAACATTACAATTTTAATTAGTACAACGAGTGTGGCCACTAATGTTCACATTTCATCCAACTACAGTAGTACTAGTATTGCTATTATGCACTATAACAAATAAACATTAGTTTTTAAAAAGTACTATAGTTCGATACACGACAAAATGAAATGCGCGTGACACAAGCGTCAGACGCTCCCTGCCCCTAGTAATCAATCACGAGCGCTATGGGCGTGGCTTAAAAGCGCCTGTTAGTTTTTCATAAGTGAATCGCAAAGGCGCAGGCGGGACTTCCGAGTCTGATGGCATTCATGTTTGCGTGACACACTGTCTGTCGTGTTTCTATACAATTAAACAAATTCATCCACACCAATAAGATATTGGTATGTTTGTACTAGACATAACCTTCATAGGAGGGCGTTTTTTAACGTACAAATTGGGGGGGGGCATTGCCCCCATCCCTTTCGTTTGCCCCCCAGTCAGATCAACTTCCCCCCAGTATGCCCCCATTCTCCCAAACCAGCCCCTTGTAGGGTTTACTTTTTATTCGTTTTAGTGTTTGATTTAATTTGCATTGGTGTATAATAAAAAACTTTAAGTAGCATTTGTGATGCATTCGCCAGAGAAGAACGGTGCCCCTGGGGTACTTGAAGCGGTGAACAAAGCTCTGGATCTGACAGGAAGTAAAGTCACCACTGTCGGCGCGGCGGCAAACACCGACTCTCAAGGTGGATTCGGCGAGGTGGCAAACACCTGCTCACAAGGTAAATTATGGCGTCTGCTTGCTATCAAAATGCAGAGAGGTTTGGCAACATTCTGGTGTGCTGCACACCGATCTGATTTAGCCATTGAGTCGATCGTCAGCACCGTACGTGAGTTGGGAATCTGGAAGTCCAATCTACTGGGACTCGCACGATTCTCGTCGACGGATGAAGATGGTGTCAGCGAAGGACGGGAATGTCAAACAGATCCCCCGGCACCACGATGTCAGGTTTGCCCAGCACGAGCTGCAGCTAGTGGATGCTGTGCTGAACAACCTACCAGCCTGCATTATGGTGTAGGAACAGATGCAGGCGCCAGAAAGTACCAACGACAGAAAGAAGAAGGCTAAAGCCAAAGGGTTCCTGAGAATCAGCAACCACCAAAAAACGTTGGTCACCGCAGTGATGGGCGACATTCTGGAGATAGTTATAAAGCTGCAAAGGAGTGATTTGATCATCAGCGATCTTCTCACTTTGACTGATGCGGCAATCAAGAAGTTGAACCTAATTAGGGATGGACCATTCGAGAGAAGAAGGGGGGTGGGGGGAGAAAGTGATTTGTCCAACCGATAACACAAAAGAGGACCTAACACAACGAAAATGTAATCACCATTTCGTTTGTACAAACCGCCGCTACAGACTAGCAATCAAGTTGGAGGTCGTGCAAGCATCGCACGAATACCTGTCTGAACGCATGTACCTGGAGCAGGAGGACGTCAGCAAAGACATGAAGGCATTAGTGATGTCACGCTGTCTGAGATCATCCGTTGAGCATGGTGTGCGCGTCGTCTGGCGCCTTTTCCCAGATGAGGCATCTTACTTTGCAGACGGGAAAACATGATAAATGTGCTATTCCTGCCTGACGGCTGTGATATCGGTTGCAAGTTGACATTCAGACTGCGCCAACTTCTGCCAGTCACAACAGGTTCAGTTCAGAAGGCGTTGGCATCTCTGGTTTGTATGAGTCCACACTCTACGCAGACCGAAAGGATCGTGAGCCACCACAACCTAGTGGTCAATAATCACCGCACCAGTATGAATGAGGACATGAGAAACGCACGACTCATGGTGGCTCTGAATAGTGTGGGCACCACCTACTATGACCCTCGACACGCAGTCGTCAGATTCTTGGAGAACACAAGAAGATGCTGAGTTCCATGCTGTGACATCTACGGACAGCGTGAATTTGTTAGGAAATTCACCCGCGATGATCCTTCTTTGAATCTCCTTGTCTTTTTTGTCTCTGATACTGTATTGCTGTCCCAGATAGTTGTATCTTTTAATGTTTTCTCTCTGCGTCGTGTTGGTAGATATCAGTGTGTCATTTTCTAGCATCACTTTTATCTTTGAAATGTACATCTTCAGACCTTATTTTTCATTTTCAACAGCTAGCTCCTGCAGCATCTATTGTAGTTCTTGCGGTGTAGTAGCACATATGAGTATGTCGTCGGCGAAGCGAAGATGACTGAGATATTCTACTTCTATCCTCAAGCATCTGCTGCTTTCCCAGGTCAGTCTTCGGAATATGCTTTCGAGTGTTGCCGTAAACAGCTTGGGCGATATGGTGTCACCCTGTCTTATTCCTCTCTTTATGTTGATCTTGTTGCTCGTTTTGTGTAGGTGGACTGTCACCGAGCTGTTGGTGTAGATGTCTTTCAAGAGATCGATGTACACATCTTCAATCCCTTAACTTTGAAGGAAGGTCAGCATTGCTTGAGTTTGCACCAAGTCGAAAGCCTTCTCGTAGTCGACGGAAGATATGCAGAGCGGGATATAATATTCTCAGCACTTCACGTGTATGTGATCTGTCGCTGAGTACCTGCTTTTGAATCCTGCTTGTTCTCGTGGTTGGTTTTCGTCGATTGTCTTCTCTAGCCTATTCATTAGTATATTTGTGAGTAATTTGTAGCTGTTTGATAACATACATGTCGGTCTGTAGTTCTTTAAGTCTTTCTTATTTCCCTTCTTGAAGATTATCTTTGCTTTCTTCCATTCGGTGCGTATTCGTCTTTCTGATAAGTATTTAGGATACAGCTTAGCCAGTGTCTTCGAGATGGTATCCTCTCCTGCTTTTAATGTCTTACCATTCTTCATATCTCTTAGCGCTGCTTCCACCTCACATGGTGTTATCTGTGGTACCTCTTTCGGGTCGGAGTTAATTATGGTACTCTGTTCACTGTCGTATTGGTGTAGAATTCCTCTATTCTTTCCATGATCATATCTTAGTCTTGTATTCTCTACCCTGCTTGTCTAGGAGTGTAATCAACATGTCTCGGCCTAGTGCATGTGTTCTTCGTGCTTTCCTCCATCTCCTCCCTGTTTTCTAATGGAACATGATATTCATGATTTTGAATTTTCTTGATGTTGCCCATTCAACCAAGATGTCGCCCCTTTCGTTTCTCTCACCTAGGCCAAATTTGCCTGTTGCCGTTTCCGCAATGTTTGTTCGTTTCCCTACTTGTCTCCGATCACTATTGTGCAGTGGGTTGGCTTCTCTAAGGTCTCATCCACGTTGTTGTAGAAGTTTTCTGTGTCTTCATCTGAGTATGATGTTGTTGGTGCATAAACTTGTATTATCTCCAGTTTGTAACTTGACTAAGTTGACTCGAACCGCCTCCTTGGTCATACTCTCTTTCGATGCTGCTGGGGACTGGGGGTCTTGGGTTCGTTGTACTTTGCATGCTGGTGTTGTTGGCGTACCCTTCCACGCTGACGGGTGCGGGTAGGAAGGGAGTCGACGTAAGGTGAACGAAATTGTCAAAATTTCACGGCGGCCGAACCAGTACCGAACCACCGCCCGGCCGACACCTGCATTCGAACCTCCGTCCCTCGGCGTCTCATAATACACGATAGCTGTATAAAATACTTTATATCCACAACTATATCCAGGTACACGTTCATGCAACTGAGAAAACTGGAGCAACATAGAGTGAAGAAAATTTAAAGTATCATTCATACAGTTTTCAAAGTTTTGATATATGTTCCAGAGAAGCCAAAGTGCGAGTGGAATATGAGTTCTACTTATCCGCTGTCATGCGCGAAATACGCGCTACCGTGCTGCTGATGGACCCTCCTTCCCCGTGGTACGACCCTGACGCTCCCGTACTTGACACCGGCTGTAAAGAGGCGTGACTACACACATACACACAGATACACCTTAACAAGTGTCATCTTAGAATTTCTCCATAGGTGCTCTTGTTCCCCCCAGTTACGTATTCAAAAACCCTCTCTCACTACTGACATACGTTACCATCCATAGAACAGTTCCTATTCATATAAAGCTGCCAACCATTCTATAATTATTACATATTAGACTCACTATCCTACCTGTCTACCCTAACTATAATGTAATTGTTCTCCCGGTTCTTTGAAAGTCTGATCCTATGCCACCTTCACACTGCATTCACACTATTGCGTAATCACTAGCCAGCAGCAGTCAATCCCCGTACAAGTTAACCCCTATTTTCGTCTTTCACAGTCGATAGCTACCTATGTTAAGTTCTCAATACCAAATCATATCAGAAATGTAGGTGTTTTAAAGCCTGAATATGATATGTTAATTTTAGTTATGACGAATTCTTAGCACATATACCAGACGTTTATTGTAATAAAAATATCCTGTTAAACTCACTGATCAATTGTAAATGTAAAAGCGTTGTGGTGGCTCAAGGGACACCACGTGGTGGCTCAAGGGACCCCCACGAGTGGGGTCCCTTGAGGCATTTCACATGCCTCCACTAATTTGCATATATTTAGAAATTAACGCATCCCAGCCTAACAATTTCACGACCATGTTAGAGGACATACACATTTACATGACAGTGTGATTTTAATGTTAAAACTGTATTATGTTTATTATGGTTTATAGCTAAAAACGAGAACAATAACTCCCCGGTACGTTGGCTGTTTAGGCTCGCACCTCAGTAAAGCGTTTTGAGCAGTCCTGAGGACTATATTATGCACTTTATAAGAACATACCTTTATATTTTTGATTAATGACGTCTACGACAATTGAATGGATGCGGGTGTATCACTACTTGCATAAAACGTCTCATTTTCTATCTCCGTAATTTACCTGATCAAACTAGCGAAGAAAATACAGGAGAAAACGTGGATCTAATGGTTTCAGCCTAAGGAACACCCACACAAAAATGAAAATTGTTGATTTATCTTCATTTCAGAACATACAACATATCCTAAATGCTTACAGTCACACATATATGCACGTACTTGCTATATATTGTATATATCCTGTTTAAACAACACATTTTTATGTAGGTTTTGTTGGGTATGATCGTCCCTGGGTGAGGCGTTTCTTGAGTACATATATATATTTGTTATCCTGCTTTGTAGTACTCCGGTCCGAATCCTTTGTTTAGTAATTAAACATTATGAATCGCATACACCAACTGACAAACAAACAAATCGTGCATTAGTTGTTGTATATTTTATTTCACAAAAGTTCTTACAATACGTAGCCAGCATAGATGAGAACAGATGTGTAATAATGTCAACTTGTTTCTTGAATGTTGCCATGTAGCTTGGAGTTTTCGTTTGGCATTGTCAACATCGTGAGCGTCTGCAAAATACGTTAAGAAGCATGCATAAAGGAATATATGTATATATATTAAGGATATGTTACTGATGATCATCTTAATAAAGTAATCTACAAAATGTTCAAGATCTTTAAGACGGGATTCTCGGACGGGTACTATAAAGCAAAAGTCATATTGATCCGCGCGCGCATGGAACAATAACCAAAACACACACATAAACTAATACATGTACACACACGGATCCACTACACACACACGCACACGAACAGAGAGAGAGAGACGGACAGACACATACACACACACATACACTCAGACAGAGAGAGAGAGAGAGAGAGAGAGAGAGAGAGAGAGAGAGGGAGAGAGAGAGGGAGAGAGGGAGAGAGAGAGAGAGAGAGAGAGAGAGAGAGAGAGAGGGGGAGAGAGAGAGAGAGAGAGAGAGAGAGAGAGGAGAGAGGGGAGGGAGAGAGAGAGAGATAGAGAGAGAGAGAGAGAAGAGCCAGAGAGGAGAGGAGGGGAGGGAAGGGGAGAGAGGAGAGAGGGGGAGGAGAGAGACAGAGAGAGAGAGAGAGAGGAGAGAGGGGAGGGAGAGAGAGAGAGAGAAGAGCGAGAGAGAGGGAGAGGGAGGGAGGGAAGGAGGGAGAGAGAGAGAAAGTGAGACGGACGAGAGTGTTCCGATTGTCGTACCTGACACAAAACGCATGCTCTCTACGGTCTCATGATGGTGTACAGCGGGTAGAACCTGTGCTCTCTACGGCAAGTGTACGATTTGCCAAGACACTTGTGTTTCTTGTCGTCCCAGACCGTGCCTCCGACCTCACAGCGGCGGTGGAAGAACATTCCGCCGCTGGCACAAGATGCATACAAGTCGCAGTAGCAGCAATGCTGCCAATGGCCGTCGGGGCGGGAGTAACAGTCGATGATGCCACGACGTCCGGTCGGGCATCCTGAAACCGGATATAACGTTTGTGCAGGAGACATGAACATTTTTCACCACAAGCTCGTAAGGACTTGAGAAAAACCTTAATTAAAACAAAGTCTTTCCGAATTAAATGAAATTGTTTAACTTGTTTGTATTATAATATACGAAACATGGTTATGGATGTGGAGGAAGTAATTATAACATATCTGATTGGTCTAGAAAGAATGGCTTGTGTTAACATCGGTCGAGAATCATACACGTACGCAGTCATTCATGCACACGCACACGCACACGCACGAACACACGTATGTTACACCGATAGTGTAATAATCGACCAGTAATGTAATAAATCGACCGGTAATGTAATAAACACGACTAAGTATATTGTGATGACGATGATGATTATGTTATTAATGATAACGAAGACGGTGATGACGAGGATGATAAATGATTACGAAGAAGACGATAAGTAAATTGAAGACGATTAACAGGTCACCTTAATAATGATGATGATTATAATGATGATGATTATGATGACGGTGATGATGATGATGATGATAATCAATATGATGATGCTAATATTGATAATAACGACAGTGATGATGAGTGTGATAAATGATAATGATGACAAAGACGAAGACGATGAAGACAACAAATGCGTTGTCTTAGTGATGAAGATGATGATGATTATAACTATGATGATGATGGTGATTATGATGACGAAGATGAAGACGTTGAGGGTTATTATTATTACGATCACGAGGACGACGACAATGACATCCTCAACCGCACCATTCTCCTCGACCTTATCGTCTTTGTGACGTGCCCCTTTGTAACGGCTAGCCGTGCTGACATCCTGTTGATCTTCATTAAAGTATACTTAACTAGGATTCTCAAAACAATTTAGCCGTTTAAATAAACACATTTCTTAATTCACAACTATATAAATTCAACTCACTTCGACGTTTCGACCAACTGTGGTGGCCTTCTTCAGGAACTGATCTTCCTGTCTTGTTGTTGCAGTTTCGACTTCCATCATATGTTCTTCTAGACTCGTGCCAAGTTTCCCAAATGTATGTCTTGTTGCAGATCTTACACGGGATGTGGTATAACCAGTCGGTCTTCTTTCTGTCTTCCACTTTGTCTTTTGGGTGTACTGATATTTTTCTGAGATGTTAGTGTGGTCTGACAGTTGACGCCATATCATGATGTTTTATTATGTGTTGTACCGGTTCTGTCACTCCTTGGACGTATGGTAAGGTGTGTCTAGGAACGGCAGGGAACCCTCATTCTCTTCTTCAAACGTGAATTTGATGTTGCCTGTTGCGACAATGGTGTTAATGTGATCTGTCAGTTGTTGTTGACACCCCTTCCTAAATATTTCCATTACGTCATCCACGTATCTCTTCCATGGTCTGGGCTGACATGTTACTGGAGCTGTCGCGACGGCATGTTGATCCAGCCATTCCATAAATAGATAAAAAGCTATTAACGGTGACACCGGGCTTCCCATCGGTGTGCCGAACTTCAGTTGGTAAATTGTGCCCCTGAAGCTGAAGTATGTTGTTGTTACAACACACTTCAACAGCTCCATAACGTCATCCACAGTTCTTGATGTTGTTTGTGGTCTTCCCTGCGATGGGTCCTAGAAGATCCGCCAGTGATCTTGATACATTGTACATTATAGACCCTGTGTAGTCCACAATAGGTGTAAGTGGGTTGCCTGGCTTGTGGATTGTGGGAGTACAGTACATCCTTGGTACATTCTCTGCTGTAGGGTTTAGGTACTTCTACTGTTCGTCTGTGATCTTATCCTCCTCTTTCACCTTCTTTATGATGGATACTAACTGTCTCTTGTATTTAGGAGTAGGGTCTTTCTTCAGTTTCTCGTATGTCTTGTCATCTGATAACATGGTTGTGCTTTCTGTTCATATTCGTCAGTATTCCTGAAGAAGGCCGCCGCAGGTGGTCGAAATGTCGAAATGAGTCGAATTTATTTAGTTGTGAATTAAGAAATTTGTTTATTTAATTATTCTTCCAACTTTATGTACATTTTCACGAATTCAGCCGTTTGTTTTCTGGGAGAACACACGGAATGTCGTTCAAATAACCTCCCAGGTAACGCAGTAACTACATGTCAACAAACAATAGGACCGAATCAGAAAGTGTGGCTGTGAAGAGGGGGGGGGGTGATTAAAGGGTCACTTCAACAAATAAAAGGGATAATCTACTCAAAATTAAGGGATCATCTCAAAGAAATGTTTAAGGACAATTAAAGCATGCTTACAAATGAAATACCTGATCACAATTGATGATCAAATTAAGGGGTTATCTCAAACAATATCAAGGAAAGTTCAAGATACAATGTTAATTATTGATATTAAAACAATATTACAATGGGGCATTTGAAACAATTAAAGGGTAATCCAAAAAACCAAGTTAAAGTTATGTGTAGTTTCATTCGATTTCAATCATATGAACGAATAAGGAGCACCTACAGTATGCAATGTTTAAAGAATAATCTCAAAAGAATCATTAAGATTTCATTGTATAATGCTGACTGCTTATCTCAACACATGATAGGGGCATCTCTTAAAATCAAGTGGTCTTCTCGAAAAAAAGTTAGTTAAATTAGGGGACATCTCGTAATGAGGTAGGGTTCTTCTAAAAAGGTATCAATACAAAATATGTTAGAAGTCATTAACACATTAACGAGCTGATAGTCTCAACAAATTAAATGATCATCTCAAAAAAATTAAATGGTCTCCTCAAAAAAAGTTAATGATCATTTTCAAATTACACGCGTTGATTAAAAATAAGGGATCATATCAAAACAATAATGGTCATATCTCAATTAAAGGTTTTTCTCAAAAGTGATATCAAAAATACAAATGTTCAATTAAACGGCTGATTGTCTCGATGAATTAAGAGATCATCTTGGCATATTAACGGGTCATCTCACAAATAAAGGAGTCTTCTCAACTAAGTTAAGGGACTTTTTCAAAACATAACAATATTTACTAAAAATTAACTGACTGATCATGTCAACTTATTCAGGGACCATCGGAAAACATTACGGGGTCCTCTAATAAAATATTAAGATCTTCTCAAAAACGTTATGGTGTCGTTTCACCAAAATATAATTGTTTATAAAAACCTCAACTAACTTACCGTCCCAATAATGTTAGAAGACCATCATAACATTAAATGGTCATCTCGTAAAATAACATGTTTTCTCAAAAAAAGCTCAGGAATAATTTTTAAAATAGACGTGCTGTTAACATATTTGGCTGATCGTCGCAACACATTATCTCAACAAATAAGAATAAAGTAGACATCTTTCAATAAATATGTTTTCTCAAGCGACTTAGGGGAAAGCTTATAATGTAGTGTTAAGGAGTGATATTATAAAATTACTAGAAACTTAAGGGTAATCTCAATAATAATAATAGTAATAACGAAGATCAGCTTAAGCAGACAAAGAAGATAGTCTTTAAAAAATAAAGTTAAGTGCACTGTCTGTCAATTTAAAAATTCGCATAAACGAATTACGGGCATCTAATGTAATTTAAAATATGCCTAAAGGTAATATTAAGGAAGTATATGTGAAATGTTGTAATGTCATTGGACGTCATTCGTATAAACGAATAAAGAGTACCTAACGTCGCATTTTTATGGCTAGTTACATTGCTTAATATAATAATTTACATTGTTTTAGAAGGCCCCCTACATTTTTTAATCAGCCCTTAATTTGTTAATGACTACGTACGTATTTTGTAACGATATTTTTGAGAAGACCCATCTTTTTATTAAATGACCCCTTAATTTAATTAACGTTTTCTTCTAAAAGACCAATTGATTTTATGAAATGATCCCGTCACGTGTTGAGATGATCTGCTAGTTTGTTATACAAATGACCTCTCCAAAACTACTTTAAAATGTTTTCTTTAAATTGTTTGTGACATAATCTCTGATCATTAGGCATATTTTTAAATACATTATGTGCCCGTTGTTTATTTATATGACCCTTTTAGTTGATTCAGATAACACTTAAGCTTAGGTTTTTTTGAGATTACCCCTGTAATTGTTTCAGTTGATCATTTTATTACTATTATTATTTCGAGATTACGCTTAAGTTTCTAATAATTTTATAATAGCACTCTTCAACATTACAGTTTGAGTTATGCCCTCAGTTGTTTGCGAAAACCCCTTTATTGAGAGGTGACTACGTATTTTTTAAAGATGATCGCTTAATTTGTTGAGATGATCAAACAACTATTTTAACAACACGTCTATATTGGCAATGATCCCTTAACCTTTTTGAAAAGGCCCCTTTATGTTATGAGATGACCATTTAATGTTATGATGGATTTATAAATTTGTTGTGACGATCAGTTAGGTGTTTTTGATGAACGTTTATATTTTTGTGTGAAACAACACCATAATGTATTTTGAGAAACCCTATTATTTATGAGATGAACGTTTAATATTTTGAGATGATCCCTGAATCTGTTGACACGATCAGCCAGTTCATTTTAATCAATACTTGTATGTTTTCAAATGTTCCCTTAACTAAGTTGAGAAGACCTCTTTATTTTTGAGATGAGCCTTTGTCATTTAAAGATGATCTTTTAATTCATTGAGACGAACACCTTGTTCATTTTAATGAACATTGACATTTTTGATATTACCTTTTATAAGAAAAAAAACCTTCATTATCACCGTCATCATAATCAACTTAGTCGTTTTTATTACATTACAGGTCGATTATTACATTACCGGTCGATTTATTGCATTACAAGTCGATTTATTACATTACCAGTCAATTATTACATTACTGGGCGATTAATTACATTACCGGTCAATTATTACATTACTGGTCTATTGATTACATTACCGGTCGATTATTACATTACTGGTAAATTTATTACATTACCAGTCGATTTATGACATTACCGGTCGATTGTTACATTAATGGTCGACTATTATATTACAGGTTGACACACACCTACGCAAGCTCGAACTTATGCACGCACGCACACGCGCGCGCGCGCACATACACACACAAACACATACACGCGCGCGCACACACATACACACAATGATTGGTCACCTTCTATGCAGCGCCTCCTGTCGGCGTCAAAGAAGCGTCCAGAACGACACCGCCGGTAGTACGCTCTCCCGTCCCTGCATTTAATGTAATAACGGCAATCATACGTGCACTTGTTAGGGTAGTCGCCATCTCGTCTGCCGCAGTGCTTTATGGAACCTGCGGCAACAATGGTACGATAATCATCATGATGTCGAAACACATCACCACAATATGGCACCATAATGAAGTCCCTATGTCAAATTAAGTGATAATAATTGAAGAAACATATGTTTTAAACAACCTTTGGTTTATCTTAATATGCCCGCTGGCTTGGACCGATAATTCTGCTTCTCTCGCGACATACCGATTACTTCAGCATTTAACATATTCCCATCCACGTCTTGTAGACGTAACTCCAAGTAACTAAATCTTCCTCTACGCTTGTCATCGACCCTTCCTTCAGAGAGTTCCCTTCACACAGACTACAAGCTCAGTCCACGTGATGCGGCGCAACATTGTCGTCCAGTATCTTACTGTTTTCCCTCATTACGATCATAATTATTCGCATGACCTCCGTCAAAGATATTTACGTATGTGCATTGCAATACAAAGACAGCGAGACATCTTCTAAATCAATCGTACCCGCGTGCTGTCCTCACTTAAACCAACAGTTTTACCTGATGTTTTTTGTCGCAGAGAAAAACATTTGCAGACAGAATGTGGACAGAATGTGCAACGGAATAATGGGCAGTTCCCCATTTTCGCATGACATTTTACAGGTTTGAAGCCGCTTGTTGATAGGTTATTTGAATAATGTTCTCTAAACTCATGTTCTTATGTTGACTAAGCTAATCGTTCACATCAAAGAACGTGTTATTGGCATCTATTGGCATTCATATACATCGACACTAATTCTGATAAACAATACATCACACTCGCACTTTTCTTTGTCCATTTTCACTAAGAGCAGTTGTCAATTATATTCCACTTACAGTGGGGATGGGGACCTGCCAACACAGCGGCAAATAGCGCTAACAAGACGAGCAGACGAGCGAACAAGACGAGAGGCTTATTCATGTCGGAATCTTGTTGCTGAAATGAAGAAGAAGATGAGGACGGTGATAAACGACTGCTACAGCAACAATACATCTGCTGCTATATAGTAAGATGTATCAAAGCTGTTTGACGGTGCTGTTTAGCGGGGTTTCATGGCCAGTCATTAGCTATTTTCAGATATAAACTGTATAGTTAGCTGATGTCGCTGGATGTCTGGACTGGAAAGAAAACAAACTGGAAAAATTAATGAAAGGCATTGATCGAAATATTCGAGATTTCTAACAAGTAAAGTTCACAATAGTAAGACAGAACTATATTTGACTGTTCGCATTAGTTTCGCAAATATACTAAAACACTACTGATAGAGTCAAGAATATAGCAACTCAAGCACAATCTCATGCAAGATGTTTAAAAATTGCAAATGATGGAAATGATTGTGTCTTACCGTTCCACTGGGAAATGTCGCCCAACTGCAATGCGTAATCCGTCGGTCTGGCTGAACTTATACTGGCAGCTAATGACGTCATTTGTATTCGCCCGAGAAACACCTTGTTATGTTATGACGCAAATTCTAAAGACCACACCTGCGACATTAAGATGACATTTAATTTATAAAAAACATTCAGTGAAAATCAGTATTTATTGCCAAAATAAACATCTAGCCATGTGCGAACAATCATTGGTTGGCTCGCGACAAAAATAATGGTACATTTTGAAGAAGAAACATGTCTCACTGACTCAATGAAACTTGTTTTTGACACGGATGTTGCGCATCATTAATGTTTGTAAGCATTTGAAGAAAATTACACAGGTAGAATCGCTCACTGGGGTGTGTCATGTCCACTGTCAGACAACGCCCTTGTTTGTCTCATGGGGTGCGCGGAAGGTCGGTAGGGGTAGTTCATAACATATATCCCAAAAATATCATAAGCTGTATACAAGTCGTCAACAGATGGACGGTTGCGCCAAGGATCTAAGGTCGATAAGCACCGTTGTGAAGCTACTTTCTTAACTGACGGATGAATTGTGTAATATGTTCAAGGGATCTAACACAAAGAGGGAGCATATTCTAAAGAGTTGGTGCAGCTTACAATAAGTCCCAGTTCCAATATTAGTATTGATTCTAAGAACAAAAAGTAAATTAGAACTAGATGCTCGAAGCGATATAGGCTTTCTTACAGGAGTACGACATTAATGTAAATATGCAAGTTGCTTACATGACAGTTTCTGATAGGTAATCGTGCATATCTTATATACGGTATCGGAGAGGAAGCAGATTCAAATACCTTAGAAGTGGCTCTGAGTGAGAAAACCTCGGAAACCGCGCCACAACTATTGCGAACCAATAATATTTACACGTTGTATAATGATGTGATATTCTTAAGGGCAATACTATGAAAAAGGGAGTTGCAATAGCTAAGTTTATTAGCAACAAGTGCAGATGCGACAGGTTTTGGAACACAAAGAGGCAAATACCAAATAATACACCATGAATTGAATTTGATATATTTTGTGTTTGTACACACCCGTGAACGGACCAGCAGCCCCGGATTTGACGGTGTCAAAATAAAGACCTTTATTATTATGTATTATTATAATTAAATAAAAAATGTGATAGCAAAACAAGAACAAATTTGAGAAATATGCAGTCTGAAATTGAAATTGTCATCAAAGAGAACTCCTAGATTTCATGTTGAACTTACAGGCGTAACATACTGGCTAAGAATAGGCGTAGGAAGAAAGTTTATTATTTTCAAACCGACTCTGTGCCAGTAATCTTTAGTCTATTCACAATCATCCAATGGAAAATGTCATTAAGACCGTTCCTTGGTAGATTTAAGGAGCCATTAATATAAAGAGTAGATGAATGTAAATCTGTGTGCCATTCATCTGCATAAAGATAGGTCTCAAATTGTAACTCTTAATAACTGAGCTCGGTGGAGTAGCGTAGAGGGTAAAACTTAATAGTCCAAGGACAGAACCTTCAAGAATATCATACGAAACACGAAGAGTAAATGAAAGACATTCCCCAAACTTAACGTTCTGGTGTCTATCTATTATATATGTCGAAAACCACCTCAAAGCCGTACAAGATACAGCTAGCCATACACTAAACGATCTATAAGACAGTGTAATCAATGATAAAAAGGTAAGCTATTATGTAGCACAGTATCCAGTCCTCATGCCTCCTCAAACGTTTTATTTAACTATACGTTTTTTTTCATGGCAGACCTATTCAATCGAACACCATCTCGACTTCTATTTATATAACTCCACTGCTGACCAGGATTGTCAGCGTTGTTTGTAAAATAATCTGATTTCGCTTTTCTTATTTGTTTATTGTATTTGTTGTGGTACATTTTATGCAATAATTGGAGCATGTTTATTAAGCATAACGTAAAAAGCATAGTGAACAATCGGAATCACTTAGTGATTTCTGTTGAAGAATGGTGTAGGTAGTTTTTTTTCGAAGAAGGTAAAGGCAGGATTTCTACAATGCACACCAAGACTGTCATTCGAAGCACATCAAATATGAATTCATTGCGATTCACGACGAGAGTTCTCATGGTCCGTAACCGTAGCAATAGTGGGTCTACACGTTCTACGACCTTTGCTCACATAAGACTACGCAAGTAAACGGTACCTAGATAGCATTTTTGCATTACATCATTTATGTGTTGATGTAGTTATTTTACGAAGGCGCTCTCTAATAACACCCGATGAATAAAACCCGTGCAGATTAGCCTAAAATGACCGTATGAACCTTCTAATTATATATGACCGGAAATAATTTAGGTTTGTTCGTGGAAAATCTATCGATGGCGTATCACATATCGCTGTTTTGAAATGGCACTTTAATGTACACGTTTATGGTTACCGTTGGGGCCCGCGAGCGACGGAAATATACTGGCTCTGACTGCAAACTTTAACATCTTTTATAACAAAAGTTCCAAAATATGACTGAAGTGTTTTTAATGTTATTGGCAAGTTTCTGTAAAAACACGGGTGGCAAGTTAAAGTATAAAAGAACGGAACGTTATATGTATTCATTTAGAATACAAAACACCACTGCTTTTATATTCGAGCTATTCATTTCGGAGCGTACCTTTAAAATGTTCACTAGTCCGATGCAATCCCAACCCAAGTACGAAATATAAATACAACATTGTATTAACTACCAAATAGTGGCTGACGTGTAAATACACGTTTCGTCCCATATCCGTCTTAGGCGTTGTGATTGTCTCACGAATTTATGTAATAAAATTTCAATATTTGTTGTAATTATTTTATAAAAATTATAATGTTCCGATAGCAACACAATTATTGATTGTCCTCAAATACAATTCATGTCTTAGAGTTCATCGTGGTTATATCCAGGTAACTTTATAGTAGGTTGTTTACTTAAAATAATGTGTTACTCGTTAACTCTTAACGTCTTGGGTTGTGGCACGCCTTGTATCCTTATAATATGCTTTAGGTGTGGCCCAATGACCTTATGAATATCCACAGTCGTTGACATTAAAACCTGTGTTGATGTCAAGTACGTAGATTTGTATTGAACTACGTGACCTTGGGGTTTTTAATTAACAAGTTATTGCACTTCGTGAACTGTACTTACCTAAATATCAAGTACATTAACACAATTTAAGTATTCAGAGCACAACAAAATTCGTATTTATTGTTTCGCCTGTATGGAACATAGCACTAGATGCCCACCCTGATGATATCTACAATTAATATTTGCACTTGGAATTGTACTTGCAATCAAATTTACTTGACCAAACCCTGTGTGGCGTTACGGTTTAGGGTGGGTATACCCTGACAAGTGTTTGTGGACTTCGCACTTCCCTTGATGAGTTATGAGATGCACACGTTCATAGATGCGTAGTTTTCGGGAAAGCCGACAGAACTATGTTATTATTGTGTAAGAGAAAGGTGAAGCGTTGCGTCGTTATCATGGTAGATGCAGTGTCGCATGCAACATGATAAAATGATGTTGTGTTTTCAAGCTACAATATATATGTTATTCAACACGCCCAAGGAACGTAACTTAGTCCATTTGTTGCTTTTTTCAAAATGCAACAGAACTGACAAAAAGAGTCAGACGTATGCGTGATAGAACGGGTTACCGTGGAGGGCAGTGGCGCAGTACTAGAGCATCGAACTCTCAATCGACATAACTCAGGTTCAAATCCTGTACTGCAGTGTCGAATGTTGGATAAGTTCGTTCTCTCTACGTTGCTTCAGTTCACGAATATATATGAATGACTATTTGGCCGTAGACAGTGGTGGAAATTAATTTGTGTACGAATAGTCTTCACGTATTAATTCCAGCGTGGCCGAATACTTCCCAGAGAAGTTGTGATGCTGTTCGATTGAACAGGTCGACCAGCGATTATAGCTTAAAGCACTTTGAGCAGTCCCAATGACTGGATACTGTGGTAAATAAAAACCTACCCTTTTTAATACATACATATAAATGACGCAATCACTCTCTTGTTTGTCACTCGTTTAATGTGTAGTCTGTTTTGTCAGTCAAGTATGATCGTAACTGTGTATGTTTAAGGATCTAAGGCAAACCGACAAATTAGAGTGACAGCGCCTACTTAAACGAAAGGTTAGGTATTGTGCCGGCTATGAAACTGACTACAGTTTCGCACGCTACTGGACGAATTTTTAAGCAGCTTGGCATTATGAGCGACACATCTAAGGAATATTGTTGATGAGTCACACCCTTTTTGAATATTGAAGACAAAAAGGGAAACGTTTGAAATCCATCAGCATCATTTGTTTGCGTGTTGGAAGCAATACTTTTTTACCTCCGGCTTCATCGTCGGTCGTCAGGCATAAAGCGTCAGCAGCTTATACATTTCGAATAAATAACGTTTTTTTAGGAAAATATCTCGCATCTTCAGGGTACACCTTTCTGTCATTTGCAGTTTTTGAAGCCGTTTATTAAGGATTTAAGTTAATTTTAGTCTGTGCCTGATACGTTAAATAAAAATTGTGTTCGGGAATAAAGAACAAACTGTAAAGACCTGTAAACTTGAAATATAAGTCTGGTGCTGAAACTGTCTATTTTGGTGAATAGATTATAAGATGATGTTGTTGCATGTCGTCTGATTACAAGAGTCACTGTCATCCTCGCAAGCCAACGGTGTGACTAGTTACACTACCCCTGGCAGGTCTCCTATGCATTGTGTGGAAGTTAGCTGCATCAAGCTTACAAAGGTGTATTCAGCAGCGCCGCTTGGCGCGTGAGGATGGTCTCAGTACCCCCTGGCGCGCGAGGATGGTCTCAGTACCCCCCGGCAGATCGCCTTACAAAACTCTGAAGATATGCTCGCTCGCCGAAAATTCCAGTGGCCTTCTGTTTGGACATCATGGACTGTTTGGGCAGTAGACGTAATTATTTGAATACAAAATACCGTTCAACGGTTTGTGAGTATGGTCGACTGGATAATAATATGGGATTCCTAGAATTGGGGCGCGGATGAGACGGGTGTTTGCACTGTTCTAACGGGCGTTACGGCTTAGTCAACAGTAGTTTCATTCAGCTAAATTCCATACAATGCGTAAGAGATTTGCCAGGAGTCGTATACAAAGTCACACCCTTGGCTTGCGAGGATGGTCGTCTTGCTTCCTAGCACGCACTCTATGTATTCAACGTGACACACATGTGTTTCCATTCCCGTCGACAGAGGTTCCGTGATATGTGGTTAGAACACTGGATCAGGCCTAAGGGATCGGACTTCTTCGAATATATTATATGCGTCTTCAGAACACATATTTTCTTTGGTTGAAGGCTGCACATTGTGTTTAATTGTGCTGGTGTTGATAGTGATCTTCGGTTTTTGATTTATGCCTTTCTTTCTCTTCTTTCGCCACTCATTCTGTGTCACTGTTGTTTCCGCCAACCGCCTTCACTTATATAAATCCACATTCTCCTCCCGTTCTCGACTCCCCTCCCAATCCTGCCAAGATCTCTCTTCACACTGTCCTCCTATCTCGGTCGTGGACTTCCTCTTTGCCACAGTTAATTTAAATTGTATACGCGCGTGCCTGACAACCAATATTAATTATATCTAACAATTAATAATTGAGCTAGGGTATGTATGCATGAGTGCGTGTGTGTATGTACGTACGTACGTACGCATGCACGTATGTATGTTGATATAAATTATGTTGACGTGTTCCTTCAAGACGGTTTGTATCTTCGGCAGAAATCATTCAGTGGTTAACCAGCAAGTTCTCGGAAGAAAAGTAACCCCTTTTTGCATTAATCACAGACGTCCTGCGTCGTTTTGGTATCGGTATAAAGTCAATGATTTCTGTTCCGACCATCTCGTGTTGCCCAAGTGTACAATCTTCTTTGATGTTGTTTGAAAAAAGTATTAGTGATCGTTAGTTCATTCTCTATGATAAACTCAACAAGCCTATCTCCTCTCCCATTTCTCTTGCCTAGTCCATATTTCCCGATATTTCCATTCTCTTCTTCGTTTTGAGAACTGCCAACTTTTGCACTGAAATGGCGCATCAGTACTACCATGTCTCTCCTGTTTACATCATCAACTGTTCGTTGCAGTGTATCATAAAACGTGTATATTACAACGTCGTCTGTTGGTGCATAAATTTGAATACATGTTATATTTGTGGGTTCTGCTCGTATTCGTATGGTAATAATTCTGTCATTGACAGGATTGTATCCTAATAATGCATTTTCAGTTTTCTTTGACAGATAGAACGCAACAACACTCCTCCCTGGTTTAGGTGCTCCTGAGTATACAAACGTTCCTCCTGAATCCGGGCGAAAGTGTCCTTGTCTGGCCAACCTGTGTTCCGCAATCCCTAATATATCTACCCCATATCATTCTGCTTCCGATGTTACCATTTGTAATGTCACATGACTCGTTTTTCTGATGTTCCATGTTGCCACACGGATTTTCCCTTTTAGCTTCTTGCCGCTGGTTTTACAGTCGGGCTTACTACCGTCATCAGCTCTGGCGTTACTTACAACATCTACAAGCTCTTCCCCAGTATGTGTCGTCCTATCAAGCCTGAGGGGCTCACCACTAAGACCTTTGTTGAACTTTGTTGTTCTTCGTGCTTTCCTCAGGCTCTGTGATGACATAATCGTTTATCGTATGATCTATTGTTTGTACTTTCTGATGTCCTCCTTCGTTTTATTTCTGATGGTTTTGTATATTTCTGCGTGGTCTATTTGTTTTTTTACGGTCGCCGTTATCCAACAGGCATGTAGAGACAATATTATAGTCACTTGATGCCTGTTGACTGCTTAGGCTTCACTTGACGCACTTAATTGGATCATCTCAGTTATGTTTTCGCTCATAGTGTCGACGTCGTCTAGTTCCTGTAGTGTCTCGAGTCGATTTCGCAGTTCGATTTCGTTATCTACACTTGGTGGTCTCTTGTTTGTGAACTTATTCCTTTCAGCCTGTCCAGTTTCATGTTGCTCATTACCATTCTGTGGTCATTTCCTATGTTGACTTGGTTGATGACAGTTACATCAGCGACCACGTCTGGCCTGATTGTTGCAGTCAATTTCTTCGTTTCTCTATTAGGGCTTTTCCGTGTCCATCTCCTCCCTGCTTTCTAATGGAACATGATATTCATGATTTTGTACTTTCTTGATGTTGCCCATTCAACCAAGGTGTCGCCTCTTTTGTTTCTCACACCTAGGCCAAATTTGCCTGTTGCCGTTTCCGCAATGTTTGTTCGTTTCCCTACTTGCGCATTAATGTCTCCGATCACTATTGTGCAGTGGGTTGGCTTCTCTAAGGTCTCATCCACGTTGTTGTAGAAGTTTTCTGTGTCTTCTTCTGAGTATGATGTTGTTGGTGCATAAACTTGTATTATCTTCAGCTTGTAACTTGACTAAGTTGACTCGAACCGCCTCCTTGGTCATACTCTCTTTCGATGCTGCTGGGGACTGGGGGCCTTGGGTTCATTGTACTTTGCATGCTGGTGTTGTTGGCCTACCCTTCCACGCTGACGGGTGCGGGTAGGAAGGGGGTCGACGTAAGGTGAACGAAATTGTCAAAATTTCACGGCGGCCGAACCAGTACCGAACCACCGCCCGGCCGACACCTGCATTCGAACCTCCGTCCCTCGGCGTCTCATAATACACGATAGCTGTATAAAATACTTTATATCCACAACTTTCTATATCTAGGTACACATCCATACAGCTCAGTAAACTGGAGCAACATTGAGTGAAGAAACTTGCCTAAATTGAACGTATGATTCATACAGTTTTGAAAGTTTTGATATATGTTTTAGAGAAGCCAAAATGCGATTGGAACATGAGTTCTACTTCTACGCTGTCATGCGCGAAATACGCGCTACCGTGCTGCTAGCGGATCCTCCTTCCCCGTAGTACGACTCTGACGCTCCAGTACTTGACACCGGTCATAAAGAGGCGTGACTACACACATACACACAGATAAACAGTTTTACAATTTCCAGTATGTTGTTTTGTCGGATCGTATACTCGGTAGAACATAGGCATCATAACTTTGAAATGTACACCCGGTCAAGTGACTACACACATACACACATATACACCTTAAAAGGTGTCATATTAGAATATCTCCATAGGTGTTCTTGCTCCCCCCAGTTACGTATTCAAAAACCCTCTCTCACTACTCACATACGTTACCATCCATAGAACAGTTCCTATTCATATAAAGCTGTCAACCATTGTATAATTATTACATATTAGACTCACTATCCTACCTGTCTACCCTAACTATAACGTACTTGTTCTTCCGGTTCGTTGAAAGTCTGATCCTATGCCACCTCCACAGTGCATTCACACTATTGCGTAAGCACTAGCCAGCAGTCAATCCCCGTACAGGTTAACACCTATTTTAGTCGTTCACAGTCCATAGCTATCATTGTTAAGTTCTCAATACCAAATCATGACAGACATGTAGGTGTTTGATAGCCTGAATATAAAATATTAATTTTAGTTATAACGAATTCATAGCACATATACCAGACGTTTATAGTAATAAAAATGTCCTGTTAAACCCCCTGATCAATTTTAAATGTAAAAGCGTTGTTGTGGCTCAAGGGACACCACGTGGTTGCTCAAGGGACCCCCACGAGTGGGTTCCCTTGAGGCACTTCACATGCCTCCACTAATTTGTATATATTTAGAAATTGACGTATCCCAGCCTAACAAAGTTCAGTTAAGAGGACATACATATTTACACGACAGTGTGATTTTAATATTAAAAACTGTATTATGTTTATTATGGTTTATAGCTAAAAACGAGAACAATAACTCCCCGGTACGTTTGCTGTTTAGGCTCGCAAATCAGTAAAGCGTTTTGAGCAGTCCTGAGGACTATATTATGCACTTTATAAGAACATACCTTCCTTTATATTTTTGTTTAATGACGTCTACGACAATTGACTGGATGCGGGTGTATCACTACTTGCATAAAACGTCTCATCTTCTATCTCCGTAAATTACCTGATCAAACTAGCGAAGAAAGTACAAGAGAAAACGTGGATCTGATGGTTTCAGCCTTAGGAACACCCACACAAAATTGAAAATTGTTGATTTGTCTTCATTGCAGAACAACATACCATAAATGCTTACAGTCACACATATATGCACGTACTTGCTATATATTGTATATATCCTGTTTAAACAACACATTTTTATGTAGGTTTTTTTGGGTATAATCGTCCCTGGGTGAAGCGTTTCTTGAGTACATATATATTTATTATCCTGCTTTGTAGTACTCCGGTCCGAATTTTTTTTTTTTTAATTAAATATTATGAATCGCATACACCAATTGACAAACAAACAAATCGTGCATTAGTTGTTGTATATTTTATTTCACAAAAGTTCTTACAATACGTAGCCAGCATAGATGAGAACAGATGTGTAATAATGTCAACTTGTTTCTTGAATGTTGCCATGTAGCTTGGAGTTTTCGTTTGGCATTGTCAACATCGTGAGCGTCTGCAAAATACGTTAAGAAGCATGCATAAAGGAATATATGTATATATATATATAAAGGATATGTTACTGATGATCATCTTAACAAAGTAATCTACAAAATGTTCAAGGGTCACATCAACAAATAAAAGGGATAATCTACTCAAAATTAAGGGATCATCTCAAAGAAATGTTTAAGGACAATTAAAGCATGCTTACAAATGAAATACCTGATCATCATTAATTATCAAATTAAGGGGTTATCTGAAACAATATAAACGAAATTTCAAAATACAATGTTAACTATTGATAATTAAAAATATTACAAACTTAATAATTATTATTAAGTGGTTTTCTCAAAAAGTAATGTCAAAAATACAAATGTTCAATAAAGCGAACAAGCTGATTGTCTGGATGAATTAAAAGACCATCTTAGCAGAATAAAGGGTAATCTCACAAATAAAGGAGTCTTCTCAACTAAGTTAAGGGACTATTTCAAAATATAACAATATTGACGAAAATTAACTGGCTAATCGTGCCAACTCATTCAGGGATCATCGCAAAACATTACGGGGTCCTGTAATAAAATATTAGGGTCTTCTCAAAAACGTTTTGGTGTCGTTTCACAAAAATATAATTGTTTATAAAAACACAACTAACTGATCACCCCAATAATTTTAGAAGAGCATCATAACACTAAATGGTCATCTCATAAAATAAAGGGGTTTTCTCAAAAAGGTAAGGAATAATTTCAAAAATAGAAGTGTTGTTATCATATTTGGGTGATCATCGCAACACATTAAGGGATCATTTTAACAAATAAGTAGTCATCTGTCAATAAAGAAGTTTTCGCAAACGGCTTAGTGAAAAGCTCAAAATGTAACGTTAAGGAATTATATTATAAAATTACTAGAAACTTAAGGGTATTCTGAATGATAATAATAATAACGAAGATCAGCTTAAACAGACAACAAAGATAATCTTTAACAAATAAAGTTATGTGCACTATCTATAAATTTAAAATTTCGCATAAACGAATAACGGGCATCTAATGTAATTTAAAATATGCCTAAAGGTAATATTAAGGAAGTAATACTCAAATATTATAATCTCATTGGACTTCATTCATATAAACGAATAAAGAGCACCTAACGTCGCATTTTTATGGCTAGTTACACTGCTTAATATAATCATTTAATTTTTTTAGAAGACCCGTACATTTTTAGATCAGCCCTTAATTTGTTAATGACTTCGTACGTATTTTGTAACGTATTTTGTAACGATACTTTTTGAGAAGACCCATATTTTTGTAAGATGACCCCTTAATTTAATTAACGTTTTCTTTGAAAATACCAATTGATTTTATTAAATGATCCCGTCACGTGTTGAGATGATCTGCTAGTTTGTTATAAAAATGACCTCTCCAAAACTACTTTAAAATGTTTTCTTTAAATTGTTTCTGACATAATCTCTTATCATTAGTCACATTTTAAAATATATGAGGTGCCCGATATTCATTTATATGACCCTTAGTTGATTCAGATAACACTTAAGTTTAGGTTCTTGAGATTATCACTGTAATTGTTTCAGATGATGATTATTATTTGTATTACTATTATTATTTCGAGATTACCTTTAAGTTCCTAATACTTTTATAATAGCACTCTTCAACATTGCATTTTGAGATATCCGCTAAGTTTTTTGCGAAAACCCCTTTATTGAGAGATAACTACGTACTTTTTAAGATGATCCCTTAATGTGTTGAGATGATCATACAATTATTTTAACAACACGTCTATTTTGGCAATGATCAACCTTTTTGAAAAAGCCCCTTTATGTTATGAGATGACCATTTAATGTTATGATGGATTTTGAAATTTGTTGTGACGATGAGTTACGTGTTTTTAATGAAAGTTTACATTTGTTTGTGAAACAACAACAAACTGTATTTTGAGAAAACCCTGTTATTTATGAGAAGAACGTTTAATGTTTTGAGATGATCCCTGAATCTGTTGACACGATCAGCTAGTTAATTTGAATGAGATTACACTTAACTTTAACTTATTTTTTTTTAAGATTACCCCTTAATTGTTTCAGTTGTTCGTTTTTTTATTATTATTTTGATGTTACCCATTACTCATAAGTTTCTAGTAACTTTATAATATCACACCGTAACACTGCATTTTGGGATATCCCTTAAATTGTTTGAGATGACCATTTGATTTGATCATATGATGACTAATCAACATCAACAGGATGTCAGCATGGTTAGCCGTTCGGATGTCATTGTCGTCGTCCTCATCATCGTAATAATCATTACCCTCGTGGTCATCGTCTTTTTCATCATAATCATCATCATTATCATTGACGTCGTCGTCATCATAGCCATAATAATCAACAACTTCATATCACTAAGACGACGCCTTCATTGTCTTCAACTTCTTCCTCCTCGTCATCATTATTATTTATCACCCTCATCATCACTGACGTTATCAACATTATTAGCATTGTCATAATCATTATCATCATCATCATCATCATGGTAATCATAATAATAATAATCATCATAATCATAATCACCATCGTTATACTCCTCATCAATACTAAGGTGACCTCTTCATTGTCTTCAGTTTCCTCGTCATCGTCATTGTAATCAATTATCATCCTCGTTATCACAGTCTTCATCATCTTTACTAACATCACCATCATCACCTTCATTATTATCGTCATCATAATCAACTTAGTCATTTTTATTACATTACCGATCGATTATTACATTGCCGGTCGATTATTACATTACCGGTCGATTATTACATTAAGGGTCGATTATTACATTACCGGTTGTAACACACGCACGCACGCACGCACGCACGCACGCACGCACGCGCGCAACCACAAACACACACACATACACAAACACACACACACACACACATGCGCGCGCGTGCACACAAACACACACACAGTGATTGGTCACCTTCTATGCAGCGCCTCTTGTCGGCGTCAAAGAAGCATCCAGAACGATACTGATGGTAGTACGCTCTCCCGTCCCGGCATGCAATGTAATAACGGCAATCGTACGTGCATTTGTTAGGATAGTCGCCATCTCGACTGCCGCAGTGTTTTCTGCAACCTGCGGTAATAATGGTACGATAATCATCACACTGTCGAAACACATCACAATATGGCACCACAATGAAATCCCTATATCAAATTAAGTGAAAATAACTGAAGAAACATATGTTTTTAAATAATCTTTGGTTTATCTTAATATGCCCGCTGGATTGGACCGATAATTCTGCTTCTCTCGCGCCATGCCGATTACTTCAGCATTTAACATATTCCCATCCATGACTTGTAGACGTAATTCCAAGTAACTAAATCTTCCTCTACGCTTGTCATCGACCCTTCCTTCTGAGAGTTCCCGTCACACAGACTACAAGCTCAGTCCACGTGATGCGGCGCAACAGTGTCGTCCAATATCTTACTGTTTTCCTTCATCACGATCATTATTATTCGCATGACCTCCGTCAAAGATGTTTACATATGTGCATTACAATACATGAAATATGAGATGAACACGTTCGTAGTTGCGTAGAACTATGTTTTTATTGTATACGAGAAAGGTGAAGCGTTGTGTAGTTATCACGGTAGATGCAGTGTCGCATGCAACTTAATAAAATTATGTTGTGTTTTCACGCAACAATATGTATCTTATTCAACACGTCGAAGGAATGCAATTTAGTCCTTTTGTCGCTTTTTTCAAAACGTAGTAGAACTGACAAAAAGAGTCAGACGTATGCGTGATAGAACGGGCAACCTTGGAGCGCAGTGGCGCAGTAGCTAGAGCATCAAACTCTCAATCGACAGAACTGAGGTTCAAATCCTCTGCTGCAGTGTCGAAAGTTGGATAAGTTCATTCATTCTACGTTGCTCCAATTCACGCAGATATAAGAATGACTGTCTGGCTGTAGACAATGGTGGATATTAATTTGTGTACGAATAGTCCTCGCGCATTAATTCCAGCGTGGCCGAATACTTCCCAGTGAAGTTGAGATGGTGTTCGAATGAACAGGTCGGCCAGGGATTATAGCATAAAGCACTTTGAGCAGTCCTAAGTACTGGATACAGTGATAAATAAAAACCTACCCTATTTAACAAATGCATATTAATGACGCAATCACTCTCTCGTTTGTCACTCGTTTAATGTGTAGTCTACGTAAGTTGTGTTGTTTGGATATTTGATTTTAAATACTATACCGATCTTCTGGGTCCATACGTATAACATCCTGTACTATTATATTATGTAGTCATTATATCCAATGAGATCCTGATCTCCCACCATCCTGGACATTAAGTATTTATACTACTGGGACTCACAATACGCCAATGATTTCCTTGTCCAATTACCATTTGAGGATTTTGGTTTGGATGATAATTTGGCAGTCTTATTAAATATGTGTAAAATTCGAACCTTCTTATAACCCTTCACAAACTTCTTATTTGTATCGATGCTGCGTCAGTCGAGAATAATCGTAACTGTGTATGTTTAAGGATCTAAGGCAAACCGACAATTTAGAGTGACAGCGCCTACTTAAACAAAATGTTAGGTATTGTGCCGGCTATGAATCTGACTACAGTTTCGCACGCTACTGGAAGACTTTGTAAGCAGCATTCCATAATAAGCGACACGTCCAAGGAATGTTGTTGGTGAGCTACAACCTTTTTAAAATCACAAACACAAAAAGAGAAACGTTTGAAAACCATCAGCATCATTTGTTTGCGTGTTGGAAGCAATATATTTTACCCTCTGCTTCACCTTCGGTCGTCAGACAGGTGACTGCAGGTCAGACAGGTGTCAGCAGCGTGTACATTTCGAATAAATTAAATTTTTCAGGAATATATCTCGCATCTTCAGGATACACCTTTCTGTAATTTGCAGTTTTTCAAGCCGCTTATTAAGGTTTTGTGTTTATTTTATTCTGTGCCTGATACTTTAAATAAAAGTTGTGTTCGGGAACAAAGAACAAACTGTAAACACCTGTAAACGTGAAATAGAAGTCTGGTGCTGCAACTGTCTATTTTGGTGAATAGATTATAAGATGATGTTATTGCATGTCGCTTGATTACAACAGTCACTGTCATCCTCGCAAGCCAAAGGTGTGACTAGTTACACTACTCCTGGCAGGTCTCCTATGCATTGTGTGGAAGTTAGCTGCATCAAGCTTACAAAGGTGTATGCAGCAGCGCCCCCTGGCGCGTGAGGATGGTCTCAGTGCCCCTTGGTAGATCGCCTTGTAAAACTGTGAAGATAAGCTCAGCCAATGATGTCGATCGCCGAAAATTCCTGTGGTCTTCTGTGTGGTCTTCATGGACCATTTTGACAGTATACGTATTTATTTGAAAACAAAATACCGTTCAGCGGTTTGTGAGTATTGTCGAAAGGGTAATAATATTGGGAGTCCTGGAATTGGGGTGCAGGTGAGACGGGTGTTTGCACTTTTCTAACGGGCGTTACGGCTTAGTCAATAGTAGTTTGATTCAGCTAATTTTCATACAATGAGAAAATCTGCCAGGAGTAGTATACATAGTCACACCCCTGGCTTGCGAAGATGGTCGTCTTGCTTCCTAGCACGCACTCTATGCGTTCAACGTGACAGCACATGTGTCTCCATTCCCATCGACAGAGATTCCGTGATATGTGGTTATAACACTGGACCAGGTCTGAGGGATTTGGACTTCTTCGAATATATTAGATGCGTCTTCAGAACACATATTTTTATTGGTTGAAGTCTGCGCATTGTGTTTTATTGTGCTGGTGTTGATAATGTTCTTCGGTTTTTGATTTATGCCTTTATTTCTCTTCTTCCGCCAATCATTCTGTGTCACTGTTGTTTCCGTCATCCGCCTTTACTTACATAAATCCACATTCTCCACCCGTTTTCGCCTCCCCTCCCCTCCCCTCCCCTCCCAATCCTGCCAAGATGTCTCTTCACACTCTTCTCCTATCTCGGTCGTGGATTTCCTCTTTGCCGCAGTTAATTTAAATTGTATATGCGCGTGCCTTATAACCTGTATTAATGATATCTAACAATTTATAATTGGGGTAGGGTATGTATACGTGAGTGCTTGTGTGTATGTATGTACGTACGTAAGTAGTTGGGTATGATGATGAAGAGCATGTCTTTCCCGTTGCTGACAAAATTGTCAACTCGCCCAACACCACAGCATACATCATAAACTATCACATTGATTTTTTTATTGACACTGGTGCTTCTGTCAATATCATAGTCCACTCGACATACGAAGCACTCACCGACAGACCCAGGTTTATGTCTCCAGTGCCAAAGTTATACGCACTTGGCTCCAAGACTCCTCTCCCTGTGCGAGGTTTCTTTGAATTAGAAGTCTTGACAAACACATACCATCAACTAGAATTAGACGAAGAAAGCCGTCACATCACTACCTTCACCATCCATGTCGGTCTTCGCCGCTACAAACGTTTACTCTTTGGGGCCAACACTGCAGTTGAAATATTCCAGAACGCCGTCGCGGAACTGCTCAACAACATCCCATGTGCTCGAAACCTCTCTGACGACATTATCGCCAATGGGAAACCCAATCTGAATACGACGCAAGTCTCCGCGCCACACCAAAGAAGCTAATCCTCTTTGGCTCCCACTTCATAGCGATCGCCGATCACAAGCCACTACTGAGAATCATGAGGCATACACAACATATTTCACGAAGAAAGCCATACTCGATTGCAGAAGTGAAGAACGCCACAGTGCAAGACCAACCACTCCGGAAGTTGACGTTGTCAATTCAAACTTGCCACTGGGAAGAGCCCTATATGTCAAACTTCAACTGGTTCAGAGAAGAACTCTCAGTCCATGATGGTTTGGTTCTCCGACGAAATCTTCTTGTCATCCCAGCCACTCTAGAACAGAAAGTCGTTGCAATTGCACACTAAACACACTAGGGGATTGCTAAGACCAAGCAATGCAACAGAAAGAAGGTCTGGTATCCTGGCATTTACAAACTTGTCGAAGATGCAATCAAATCATGTATCCCCTGCCATGCATCACTTCCAGACCCCGCCCAACGTGAACCCCTTCAAGCAACTCCCTTAACCTCTGAACCATGGCGTTCACTTGCCATTGACTTTGGTGGTCCCTTCACATCAGACGATTACCTTTGTGTTATCATAGGCCAGTATAGTCGAGTTCCAGAGGTTGAAATTGTCCCATCCACTTCTGCCAAGGCAGTAATACCCAAGATAGAAGCCGTTTTCTCCCGCCAAGGAATCCCAATTCAATTTACATTAGGCAATGGATGCCCCCTATCAGAAATACGTTCTGTTTAATTATTGTTACCTAATTATGATACCATATAGTACCATTATAGTGAATTAAGAATGGTTATTCATGTAAATATATTATTTGTTAACAATGTTAAAGCTTTAATTAAGCGGGTTAATACAAAATAGCTGTACAACAACTTTATATCCACAACTATCTATAGCCAGGTACTCATTCATGCAGCTGAGTTAACTGGAGCAACACTCAGTGAACAAACTTGCCGAAGGTACAACACACTGCAGCACAGGATTCAAACAAGGGTCACTGCATCAATGCACTCTGCTCCATGAAAGCCTTTGTATGAAATATTGTTTGACAGCTTATTGTATCTATTTGCAAATCATAATAATGTTATTGGTAAAACATAATAATGTTATTTTATTTGGCAATTTTTTATGTACGTGTTTTATTATAATGTGCACTGCATTGGTTTTTAGAGATGAATTGATGAATGTTTGGAGAACTTATGAATAAACTCTCTACATTTCTCATTATATTTTGCAAACTGTTGGTCGGCTCTAAAAAGAATTATGTGCTGTTGTTGTTTCTTCCGATTATTGCAGTCAACTTTGTTAATGTGGCTGGTCAAACTGGATAAATTCTTCAGATGTCCGAGATAGTTTCTTCCTGAATTTAACATCTTGCCGTGCCGTACTCTTGTTTGTTTTGACACTTCGCCTTCATCCACATGAAGTTCAAACGTTATATGTTATTATATTCACAGCTTTATATAATGACACGGAAATGGAATTTCAGAATCAGACTACAACCATGCTCCCACAAACCTTATACAGCACCACTCTTAAGACATTATACTATACTGCAACCCCCGTTTAGATCTCAAGTGGAACTGTTTTTCTTAGAGTGAAACGTTTTCCTTCAGTGAGGCGGCGCGTATGCACCCATAGCATTCCCCTGTATATGGACCTACACGGAATGTAGATTGCCACGCCACATTACACTTATTGATTTCACCTATTTTTATATTTAAATAATGAAACAAGACACTCAAAAAATGATCTTTTAATGGCAAACCAACCACATTCTTCCAATACCGTCTTTATAGAATAACCATTTTGAATACATACATAATTGTACACACATTGTACACATAATATTTCATATATATTATGTGTACAATACGTGTACATTATATGTGTGTATTCATAATGGTTATTCTGTAAAGACGGCATTGGGAGAATGTAGTTGGTTTGCCATTAAATGATCATTTTTGTGAATGTCTTGTTTCATATATATATTACATTTGACCACTACTTTTATTTATGTTAAATTATAGTATTATTAAAAAATATGTTTAATGTATTTAGCACACTACAGCCAATTAATTAAGAGTGCTCCAAAACACACAGCATTAATGAAAAATAATAGGCATCTTTAAATTTTGCAATAAATAGTTTAATTTTTTTAATAAATAGTTTAAAACAAAAAATAATATATGTATTGTATCATAGCCATGATACAGTACCACTGATAAGCAACATTAAAATGCAGCAGTAATAACACAACTATTTTCCTAATATGGCAAAAATATATTAATATTCATATCTAAAATGTTAATCCTTATTTATTACATTAATTTTATCATAGACCCTAGACAATTTGTAGAAATACATATTTTGATGTAAAGAAACATATACAAACCACGAGCTTCATTCAAATGTTCTACTTTGATTATCATTAGCTTTTCTGTTTCATGCTAAATTATGTCTTGCTAATGATGAGTAGCTATGATACAAATCTATCACAGATATAAACTTTGTTACTGTCTACACTATAGATGTGCAGAGGTTGCAAGTGTTCACCATCTGTTTGTCTTCCTGTTGCACTTGTCCACCATGCAATTATTTAGCCAGATCTTGTTATTTCTTCTGACATATTAGTGTACTTGATTTAGAACGAAATATTTTAAGTGAAATCACACATGTGGAGTTGGTTTATATAAATCACTTATTAATGTATATATTGTAATTAATATTGATATTTAAGGTACTTGGGTATTCAACATGTATGTATAAGTGTATGCAATAAAATGTGGTGTACGTCAACTATGTATGTGGTGATCTAGTTATAAACATAACCCTGGAATGCTCAGTAATACAGTTACAATTTACACGCATGCACGCACGCACACACGCACGCACACACACACACACATACACAGGCAGACACACACACAGGCAGACACACACACGCACACGCACACGCACACGCACACGCACACGCACACGCACTCGCACACGCACACGCACACGCACACACACACACACACACACATTAATACACTAACTTGAAAGCATTGCAAGTGTATCTTGTCCCAGGCAACACTTTCTAAGTTCCTTCACTTCCTTGTTTCACTGACTTCTCATCTACCATTTGGCGATGCAGTAAAAAACAAAACAGGTAGTTATTTAGGGTTATGTAATTGTATGTACACGTTATGCTTCTGTGCGTGTTGGAGAAAGATGGAAACTGAGTGAGTCATCCTCCAGGTGGCGCCACAGTGATCGAATTTACGATAATGCTGTATTGGTTATACTCAATGTCCTTGGTTCGATGCTCCGTTTAATTATGGTTATACTTTGAAAACACGTATAACTGGACTGGCATTCATTGATATTTTGTTATCCACTTGCACTGGTTTTAATGCCAAAATTGAATTTATAATGAAAACAATTATAGAGTAGAACAACTGTGGCTGTGATAGAAAACTTGGTTTTATTTAATTAAATGTCTATATCAAAACAACCATATTTTACTATTTATATTATTTTTTGTCATATCGTCAATTTGACATTACATTTATAGGTAAATGTTGGCATTCGACGCTGATTGATAAGGACGCGTGCGTACGAACGGACATGAGTACAGGCGTGTGTGCGAGCGTGCGTATGCACAACAGACGATGCATTAGAAGAACAAAAATCCATTAGAAAATAATAATTATTTCATGTGCTTCAAAAGCATTCTGCTGAATGTTTATTTAAATCCCCACTTTTCTGAACAAATCAATGGGCACAATTTTACGTAACATTTCCGGTCAGCGACGTATTAAAACGAGACACGTCACAGATACCTACGTAAGCTACGTTAGTTACGCATGCCAAATACGGACGAAATACGTGCCGGGGTCATAGTACGGCGGGCGTTACGGTGATGTTGCCAGCACGCCGGCGCACGAGATATAACTCAGTCACTCTGACGGTGTGGCCGAATCACCTCCATCTTCGACCCGCTCGGCGGATCTCCGACGTCCGATTGCTGAATGCCTCGCGAATTTTGCCGCCGATTCTGAACGATTCTGCACGGACTGGAGCTGTTCTCGTCGCCCAGGGAGCTGTGTTGCTTTATGATGATTAGGAGACACGAGAGAAGAAAGCAGAACAATAAATAAGACGACGTCTGTAAGGAAGGCTCGTCCTCGGCGGTCTTTAGATGACATCTGAATACCATGGATCGATCGGGGATCCTGAGGAGTCTCGGAAGCTCCCGACACTTTATGTTGTCTTCAGACAACTATGAGGTTCACTATAGAATTAAGTGCGGCGTGTAGGTGTCCCAGATTCGTTTCTAGTTTTCTCTTTTCTTCTCTGCAGCTCTCTCTCTCCCTCTCTCCCTCTCTCTCTCCCTCCCTCCCTCCTCCCCCTCTCTCTCTCGCTCCATATATATACCACTCTCTCACAGTCTATCTGTCCCACTCTCACCCAACCTCTCTCTCCCTTCCTCCCCCTTCTTCTCTCTCTCCCTCTCTCCCGCGGGTCATCCATTGTCGAGTGTCATTAAAAGAAAGACGTTCATGTCGCCGAGAGAGAGAGAGAGAGAGAGAGAGAGAAGAGAGAGAGAGAGAGAGAGAGAGAGAGAGAGAGAGAGAGAGAGAGAGAGAGAGAGAGAGAGAGAGAGAGAGAAAGAGAGGAGAGAGAGAGTTCAGTGTCAAGTGACTTGTAATAACCACCTGACAGAGAACTTCAGCATCAAATCTGGCGTGAAGCAGGGATGTATTCGTTCTCCCTTTCTGATACAGGACTGCTGCTACTGCTATATATATATATATATATATATATATATACACACACACACGCACACATACACACACACCCACACCCCCCCACACACACACACTCACACGCACACGCACACACACACAAACACACACACACATACACACACACATACAATACATGTATTAACACGTATGTGTTGGTCACGACGTTTTAATATGTATTGGACATGAATGTAAGTAGATAAAATTGGTATTTAGATGTTTCACATCTCCTGTATCATGATAGAAATGCCACCATCCGGCTAAAACGTCGGTACGCTGTCGTGTGCTGCTTCAATTATTCATTAGGCGACGGTCTCATGATGGTGTAGAGCGGGTAGAACCTATACTGTCTAGGGCAAGTGCACGATTTGCCAAGACACTTGTGTTCCACGTCGTCCCAGACCGTGCCTCCGACCTCACAGCGGCGGTGGAAGAACATTCCGCCGTTGGCACAAGATGCGTACAAGTCGCAGTAGCAGCAGTGCTGCCAATGGCCGTCGGGGCGGGAGTAGCAGTCGATGATGCCGCGACGTCCGGTCGGGCATCCTGAAACCGGATATAACAGTAGTGCAGGAGACATGACAATTGTAC
This sequence comes from Paraescarpia echinospica, assembly GCA_020002185.1. Taxonomy (NCBI): domain Eukaryota; kingdom Metazoa; phylum Annelida; class Polychaeta; order Sabellida; family Siboglinidae; genus Paraescarpia; species Paraescarpia echinospica. The sequence continues at coordinate 158,506 of JAHLWY010000185.1, forward strand.
AGCACAATCTCGTATGGACTTGAGAACAACCTTAATTAAAACAAAGTTTCCAACACAAGTTTTTCCAAATTAAATAAAATTGTTTAAATTGTTTGTATTATAAAACACGAAGCATGGTTATGGGTGTGGAGGGTGTATTTATAACATGTGTGATTTATTTAGAAAGAATGGCTTGTGTTAGCATCGGTCGATAATCATACACGCACGCAGTCATTCACGCACACGCACGAACACACGTATGTTACAACCGGTAATGTAACAAATCGACCGGTAGTGTAATAATCGACCAGTAATGTAATAAATCGACCGGTAATGTAATAAACACGACTAAGTTGATTGTGATGACGATGATGAAGATGTTAGTAATGATAACGAAGACAGTGATGACGAGGATGATAAATGATTACGATGACGACGACAAGAAAAATGAAGACAATTAACAGGTCACCTTAATAATGATGATGATTATAATGATGATGATTATGATGACGGTGATGATGATGATAATCAATATGATGATGCTAATAATGATAATAACGACAGTGATGATGAGTGTGATAAATGATAATGATGATAAAGACGAAGACGATGAAGACAACGAAGGCGTTGTCTTAGTGATGAAGGTGATGATGATTATGACTATGATGACAATGATGATTATGAAGATGAAGACGTTGAGGGTCATTATTATTACGATCAAGAGGACGACAACAATGACATCCTCAACGGCACCATTCTCGTCCACCTTATCGTCATTCTCACGTGCACCCTTATAACGGCTGGCCATGCTGACATCATGTTGATCTTCACTAAAGTATACTTAACTAGGATTCTCAAAACAAGTTAGCCGTTTAAATAAACAAATTTCTTAATTTACAACTATATAAATTCGACTCACTTCGACGTTTCGCCCACCTGCGGCGGCATTCTCCAGGAACTGATCTTCCTGTACTCGCCAGATGGCGTGGCGAGCAGGCTGTCTCACACGTGACTCAGTCGGTAGCTCCCCTCATATCTAATCATTGTAGGTGTAGTCTTTCTGATCCAGATGGCCTCCTTGATCCATCGCGCACCTCTGTCTGTCTCTGTATCAACTACTCTTGCACTCTCCCGGTTTTTTTTGTTCGCAATGTCAGTTATAGCCGACTTGTGTTCAATGTTTGTCGAGCCTTTCCTTTTTTCTCGAGAGAAATGTCTGGTTGTTACATTTTCGACTTCTTTCGTATGTTCTTCTAGTCTCGAGCCAAGTGTTCTTCCCGTTTCCCAAATGTATGTCTTGTTGCATATCTTACACGGGATTTTGTATAAACAGTCGGTCTTCTTTCTGTGTTCCACTTTGTCTTTTGGTGTACTGATATTTTCTGAGATTTTCTTGTGGTGGACAGTTTACGCTGTATCATGATGTTTTAGTATGCGTTGTACCGGTTCTGTCACTGATTGGACGTATGGTAAGGTAACCATGCCTACGGACTTGTCTGTGTTATTCCTGTCCTAGATCTTTCTCCTCTGATATTGGTGTTGTTCCTTCATTTTCCTTATTGGTCAACTTGGGTACCCACACTGATGTAGCGCCTTTATGGCGTGCTTTTCTACTTTCTGAAGAAGGCCTCCGCAGGTGGTCGAAATAATCTCCCAGGTAACGCAATAACTACATGTCAGCAAACAATAGGACCGGATCAGAAAGTGCGGCTGTGAAGGGGGGGGAGTGATTAAAAGGGTCACTTCAACAAATGAAAGGGATAATCTACGCAAAATTAAGGAATCATCTCAAACAAATATTTAAGGACCATTAAAGCATGATTACAAATGAAATACCTGATCACCATTAATTATCAAATTAAGGGGTTATCTCAAACAATATAAACGAAATTTCAAAATACAATGTTAACTATTGATATTAACAAATATTACAAACTTAAGGGTAATTGGTAATCTCAAACTAATAATAATTATTATTAAGGGTTTTTCTCAAAAAGTAATATCAAAAATACAAATGTTCAATAAAGCGAACAAGCTGATTGTCTCGATGAATTAAAAGACCATCTTAGCAGAATAAAGGGTAATCTCACAAATAAAGGAGTCTTCTCAACTAAGTTAAGGGACAATTTCGAAACATAACAATATTGACTAAAATTAACTGGCTGATCGTGCCAACTCTTTCAGGGATCATCGCAAAACATTACGAGATCCTCTAATAAAATATTAGGGTCTTCTCAAAAACGCTTTGGTGTCGTTTCACAAAAATATAATTGTTTTATAAAAACACAACTAACTGATCATCCCAATAATTTTAGAAGAGCATCATAACATTAAATGGTCATCTCATAAAATAAAGGGGTTTTCTTAAAATGGTAAGAAATAATTTCAAAAATAGAAGTGTTGTTATCATATTTGGGTGATCATCGCAACACATTAAGGGATCATCTCAACAAATAAGTAGTCATCTGTCAATAAAGAAGTTTTCTCAAACGGCTTAGTGAAAAGCTCAAAATGTAACGTTAAGGAATTATATTATAAAATTATTAGACATTTAAGGGTATTCTGAATGAGAATAATAATAACGAAGATCAGCTTAAATAGACAACAAATATAATCTTTAAAAAATAAAGTTAGTGCACTGTCTATAAATTAAAAATTTCGCATACACGAATAACGGGCATCTAATGTAATTTAAAATATGCTTAAAGGTAATATTAAGGAAGTAATACTCAACTATTAGAATCTCATTGGACTTCATTCATATAAACGAATAAAGAGCACCTAACGTCGCATTTTTATGGCTAGTTACACTGCTTAATATAATCATTACATTTTTTTAGAAGACCCCTACATATTTAGATCAGCCCTTAATTTGTTAATGACTACGTACGTATTTTGTAACGTATTTTGTAACGATACTTTTTGAGAAGACCCATCTTTTTTATAAGATAACCCCTTAATTTAATTAACGTTTTCTTTGAAAAGACCAATTGATTTTATGAAATGATCCCGTCACGTGTTGAGATGATCTGCTAGTTTGTTATAAAAATGACCTCTCCAAAACTACTTTAAAATGTTTTCTTTAAATTGTTTCTGATATAATCTCTTATCATTAGGCACATTTTAAAATATATGAGGTGCCCGATATTCATTTATATGACCCTTAGTTGATTCAGATAACACTTAAGTTTAGGTTCTTGAGATTATTCCTGTAATTGTTTCAGATGATGATTATTATTTTTATTACTATTATTATTTCGAGATTACCCTTAAGTTCCTAATACTTTTATAGTAGCACTCTTCAACATTGCATTTTGAGATATCCGCTAAGTTATATGCGAAAACCCCTTTATTGAGAGATAACTACTTACTTTTTTAAGATGATTCCTTAATGTGTTGAGATGATCAAACAATTATTTTAACAACACGTCTATTTTGGAAATGATCAACCTTTTTGAAAAAGCCCCTTTATGTTATGAGATGACCATTTAATGTTATGATGTATTTTTAAATGTGTTGTGACGATCAGTTAGGTGTTTTTAATGAAAGTTTAAATTTTTTGTGAAACAACACCAAAATGTATTTTGAGAAAACCCTATTATTTATGAAAAGAACGTTTAATGTTTTGAGATGATCTCTGAATTGTTGACACGATCAGCCAGTTAATTTTAATCAATACTTGTGTGTTTCGAAATGTTCCCTCAACTAAATTGAAAAGACCTCCTTATTTTTTAGATGAGCCTTTATCATTTAAAGATGATCTTTTAATTAATTGAGACGAACATCTTGTTCATTTTAATAAACATTTACATTTTTGATATGACCTTTTATGAGAAAAAACCCTGTATTGAGAGATGAGCATTTATTGTTTTGAGATGTTCCGTTAATGTACGAATGACTACTTACATATTTTGTAATTATACTTTTTTTAGAAGACCCATTCTTTTTATGAGGTGTCCCCATAATTTAACTAACTTTTTCGAGAAGATGGTCTTGATTCTATCAGATGACCCCGCCGTGTATTGAGATGACCAGCTAGTTCATTATAAAATGGCCCCTTAATGACTTCTTTAAAAAAAATTATTTAGATATTGTTTTTGATATAATCCCTTAATATTAGGCATAATTAAAATACATTAGGTGCTCGTTGTTCGTTTATATGAATGAAGTTGAATGAGATTACACTTAACTTTAACTTAGTTTGTTTTAAGATTGTCCATTAATTGTTTCAGTTGTTCGTTTTTTTATTATTATTTTGAAGTTACCCATTACCCTTAAGTTTATAGTAACTTTATAATATCACTCCGTAACATTGCATTTTGAGATATCCCCTAAATTGTTTGAGATGACCACTTGATTTGATCACATGATGACTAATCCACATCAACAGGATGTCAGCATGGTTAGCCGTTAGGATGTCATTGTCGTCGTCCTCATCATCGTAATAATCATTACCCTCGTGGTCATCATCTTTCTCATCATAATCATCATTATTATCATTGACGTCGTCGTCATCATAGCCATAATCATCAACAACTTCACATCACTAAGACGACGCCTTCATTGTCTTTAACTTCTTCCTCCTCGTCATCATTATTATTTATCACCCTCATCATCACTGACTTTATCAACATTATCAGCATTGTCTTAATCATTATCATCATCATCATCATCATCGTAATAATAATAATAATAATCATCATAATCATAATCATAATCACCATCGTTATACTCCTCATCAATACTAAGGTGACCTCTTCATTGTCTTCAGTTTCCTCGTCATCGTCTTCGTAATCAATTATCATCCTCGTCATCACAGTCTTCATCATCTTTACTAACATCATCATAATCACCTTCATTATGACCGTCATCATAATCAACTTAGTCATTTTTATTACATTACAGATCGATTATTACATTGCCAGTCGATTATTACATTACCGGTCGGTTATTACATTAAGGGTCGATTATTACATTATCGGTTGTAACACAAGCACGCACGCACGCACGCACGCACGCACGCACGCACGCACAAACACACACACACACACACACACACACACACACACACACACACACACACACACACACACACACAGTGATTGGTCACCTTTTATGCAGCGTCTCCTGTCGGCGTCAAAGAAGCGTCCAGAACGACACTGACGGTAGTACGCTCTCCCGTCCCGGCATGCAATGTAATAACGGCAATCGTACGTGCATTTGTTAGGATAGTCGCCATCTCGACTGCCGCAGTGTTTTCTGCAACCTGCGGCAACAATGGTACGATAATCATCACGCTGTCGAAACACATCACCACAATATGGCACCACAATTAAATCCCTATATCAAATTAAGTGAAAATAACTGAAGAAACATATGTTTTTAAATAATCTTTGGTTTATCTTAATATGCCCGCTGGCTTGGACCGATAATTCTGCTTCTCTCGCGCCATGCCGATTACTTCAGCATTTAACATGTTCCCATCCACGTCTTGTAGACGTAACTCCAAGTAACTAAATCTTCCTCTACGCTTGTTATCGTCCCTTCCTTCTGAGAGTTCCCGTCACACAGACTACAAGCTCAGTCCACGTGATGCGGCGCAACAATGTCGTCCAGTATCTTACTATTTTCCTTCATCACGATCATTATTATTCGCATGACCTCCGTTAAAGATGTTTACATATGTGCATTACTATACAAAGATAGCGAGACATCTTCTAAATAAATCGTATCCGCATGCTGTCCTCACTTAAACCAACCGTTTTACCTGATGTTTTTTGTCGCAGAGAAAGACCTTTGCAGACAGAATGTGAACAGAATGTGCAACGGAATAATGGGCTGTTCTCCATGTTCGCATGCCATTTTACAGGTTTGAAGCGGCTTGTTGATAGGCAATAAATCACGTGATGGATAGGTTATTTGAATAATGTTCCCTAAACTCATGTTCTTATGTTGACTAAGCTAATCGTTCTCATCATAGAACGTGTTATTGGCATCTGTTAGCATTCATATACATCGATACTAATTCTGATTAACAATATTTCATACTCGCACTTTTCTTAGTACATTTTCACTAAGAGCAGTTGTCAATTATATTCCACTTACAGTGAGGAAAAAAGCATGCCAACACAGCGGCAAATAGCGAGAATAAGATGAGCAGACGAGCTATCAACACGAGAAGCTTATTCATGTCGGAATCTTGTTGCTGAAATGAAGAAGAAGATGAGGACGTTGATAAACGATTGCTACAGCAAAATACATCTGCTGCTATATAGTAAGATGTATCAAAGCTGTTTGATAGTGCATTTGAGCCGGGTTTCATGGCCAGTCATTAGCTATTTTCAGATATAATGCCTGTAGTTACCAGACACCGCTTGATATCTTGACTGGAAACAAAACAAACTGTTAATATTAATGAAAGGCTTTGATCGAAATATTCGAGATTTCTAACAACTAAAGTTCACACTAATAAGACAGAACTACATTACACTGTTTGCATTAGTTTCGCAAATATTCAAAACACACTACTTATGGTGTCAAGAATATAGCAAACATAATACATTTTTATCCAACTCAAGCGCAAACTTATGCTAGATGTTCAAACATTGCAAATGGTGCAAATTATTCTGTCTTACCGTTCCACTGGGAAATGTCGCCTCACTGCAATGCGTAATCAGCCGGTCTGGCTGAACTTATACTGCAGCTATTGACATCATTTTTTATTAGCCCGAGAAACACCTTGTTATTTTACGACGCACTTTTTAAAGAACACACAGGCGACAGTAATATGACATTTAACTTATAAAACATTCTTTGAAAATCAAGATTTATTTTTAAAAAGTTGTTGGCGAGAAAATAAACATCTGTAAATGAGTGCACAATCTTTGGTTGGCCCGCGACAAAAATAATGGTAAATTTTGAAGAAGAAACATGTTTCACTGACTCAATGAAACATGTTTTGACACGGAAATTGCGCATCATTAATGTATGTAAGCATTCGAAAAAAATGACACAGGTAGAATCGCTCACCGGGACGTAAGGGTGTTATGTCCACTGTCAAACGATGCCACCCTTGTTTTTTCCCTGGAGTACGCAAAAGGTCGGCACGGATAGTTCATAACGGAGAAGCCAAAAATATCATATGGTGTATACAAGTTGTCAACTGATGGACGGTTGCGCCAGAGATATAAGGTCTATAAGCACCGTTGTGAAGCTACGTTCTTAAATGACGGATGAATTGTGTAATATGTTCAAGTGATCTAACACAAAGAGGCAGCATATTCTAAAGAGTTGGTGCAGTTTACAAAAAGTCCCAGTTCCAATATTACTGTTGACTCTAGGAACAAAAAGTAAATTAGAACTAGATGCTCGAAGCGATATAGGCTTTCTTACAGGAGTAAGACATTAATGTAAATGTACAAGTTGTTTACATGACGGTGTCTGATAGGTAATGGTGCATAACTAACATACGATGTAGGATAGGAATGACACGCAAATACCTCAGAAGTGGCATTGAGTGAGAAAACCGCGGAAACCGAGCCACAACTATTTCGAACCAATAAACACTTTGCACTTCGTAAATTGTACTTGCCTAAATATCAAGAGCTTTTAAAGTACACAATTTAAGTATTCAGAGCACAAAATAATACGTATTTATTGTTTCGCCTGTGTGAAGCATAGCACTAGATGCCTACCTGATGATATCTACAATTAATACTTGCACTTGGAATTGTGCTTGGAATCAAATGTACTTATTACTGCGTGGCGTTGCGGTTTAGATTGGGTATACCATGAGAAGTGTTTGTTCACTTCGCACTTCCCTTGATGAAATATGAGATGAACACGTTCGTAGTTGCGTAGAACTATGTTTTTATTGTTTACGAGAAAGGTGAAGCGTTGTGTCGTTATCACGGTAGATGCAGTGTCGCATGCAACTTAATAAAATTATGTTGTGTTTTCACGCAACAATATGTATCTTATTCAACACGTCGAAGGAATGCAATTTAGTCCTTTTGTCGCTTTTTTCAAAACGTAGTAGAACTGACAAAAAGAGTCAGACGTATGCGTGATAGAACGGGCAACCTTGGAGCGCAGTGGCGCAGTAGCTAGAGCATCAAACTCTCAATCGACAGAACTGAGGTTCAAATCCTCTGCTGCAGTGTCGAAAGTTGGGTAAGTTCAATCACTCTACGGTGCTTCAATTCACGCAGATATACGAATGACTGTCTGGCTGTAGACAATGGTGGATATTAATTTGTGTACGAATAGTCCTCGCGCATTAATTCCAGCGTGGCCGAATACTTCCCAGTGAAGTTGAGATGGTGTTCGAATGAACAGGTCGGCCAGGGATTATAACAAATACATATTAATGACGCAATCACTCTCTCGTTTGTCACTAGTTTAATGTGTAATCTACGTTAACTGTGTTGTCTGGATATTTGATTTTAAATACTACACCGATCTTCTGGGTCCATACGTATAACATCCTGTACTATTACATTATGTAGTCATTATATCCAATGATATCCTGATCTCCCACCATCCTGGACATTAAGTATTTATACTACTGGGACTCACAATACGCCAATAATTTCCTTGTCCACTTACCATTTGAGGATGTTGGTTTGGATGATAATTTGGCAGTCTTATTAAATATGTGTAAAATTCGAACCTTCTTATAACCCTTCACAAACTTCTTATTTGTATCGATGTTGCGTCAGTCGAGAATAATCGTAACTGTGTATGTTTAAGGATCTAAGGCAAACCGACAATTTAGAGTGACAGCGCCTACTTAAACAAAAGATTAGGTATTGTGCCGGCTATGAATCTGACTACAGTTTCGCACGCTACTGGAAGATTTTGTAAGCAGAATGGCATAATAAGCGACACGTCCAAGGAATGTTGTTGGTGAGCTACAACCTTTTTTAAATCACAAACACAAAAAGAGAAACGTTTGAAAACCATCAGCATCATTTGTTTGCGTGTTGGAAGCAATATATTTTACCCCCTGCTTCACCTTCGGTCGTCAGACAGGTGACTGCAGGTCAGACATGTGTCAGCAGCGTGTACCTTTCGAATAAGTTACGTTTTTGAGGAATATATCTCGCATCTTCTGGATACACCTTTCTGCAATTTGCAGTTTTTCAAGCCGCTTATTAAGGTTTTGTGTTTATTTTATTCTGTGCCTGATACTTTAAATAAAAGTTGTTTTCGGGAACAAAGAACAAACTGTAAACACCTATAAACTTGATATAGAAGTATGGTGCTGCAACTGTCTATTTTGGTGAATAGGTTATAAGATGATGTTATTGCATGTCGCTTGATTACAAGAGTCACTGTCATCCTCGCAAGCCAAAGGTGTGACTAGTTACACTACTCCTGGCAGATCTCCTATGCATTGTATGGAAGTTAGCTGCATCAAGCTTACAAAGGTGTATTCAGCAGCGCCGCCTGGCGCGTGAGGATGGTCTCAGTGCCCCTTGGTAGATCGCCTTGTAAAACTGTGAAGATAAGCTCAGCCAATGATACCGATCGCCGAAAATTCCTGTGGTCTTCTGTGTGGTCTTCATGGACCATTTTGGCAGTATACGTATTCATTTGAAAACAAAATACCGTTCAGCGGTTTGTGAGTATTGTCGAAAGGGTAATAATATTGGGAGTCCTGGAATTGGGGTGCAGGTGAGACGGGTGTTTGCACTTTTCTAACTGGCGTTACGGCTTAGTCAATAGTAGTTTGATTCAGCTAAATTTCATACAATGAGAAAATCTGCCAGGAGTAGTATACATAGTCACACCCCTGGCTTGCGAAGATGGTCGTCTTGCTTCCTAGCACGCACTCTATGCGTTCAACGTGACAGCACATGTGTCTCCATTCCCATCGACAGAGATTCCGTGATATGTGGTTATAACACTGGACCAGGTCTGAGGGATTTGGACTTCTTCGAGTATATTAGATGCGTCTTTAGAACACATATTTTTATTGGTTGAAGTCTGCGCATTGTGTTTTATTGTGCTGGTGTTGATAATGTTCTTCGGTTTTTGATTTATGCCTTTCTTTCTCTTTTTCCGCCAATCATTCTGTGTCACTGTTGTTTCCGTCATCCGCCTTTACTTACATAAATCCACATTCTCCTCCCGTTTTCGCCTCCCCTCCCCTCCCAATCCTGCCAAGATGTCTCTTCACACTCTTCTCACATCTCGGTCGTGGATTTCCTCTTTGCCGCAGTTAATTTAAATTGTATATGCGCGTGCCTTATAACATGTATTAATGATATCTAACAATTTATAATTGGGGTAGGGTATGTATACGTGAGTGCTTGTGTGTATGTATGTACGTACGTAAGTAGGTGGGTACGTACGCACGCACGTATGTATGTTGATATAAATTATGTTAACGATTTCCTTCAAAACGGTTTGTATCTTCGGCGGAAAACATTGAGTGGTTCACCAGCGAATTCTCGGAAGAAAAGTAACCCTTTTTTCTTTCGAAAGTCCCAATTGGTTAAGGTATTTGAGTGATTTTAGGGTACCTATCGAACGTTAATCTATTGATCACAACATTGTTTTCTACCCTTGTTCCGCAGATTAGTTGGTGACGTCTTACGCAATTTTTGTTGCTAAAAACTGCTTAAATTTTCGTCATAACAGACGCCATCTACGAGAACATTTTGTGACTTCAGCTGAAACTTTACAATAATAAAGCTTCAGTTTGAATCACGAAATGTTTGCTCAATCTCATGCCTTAGAACTGTGTAGGCCTAGTAACACAATGTGCCTTAAATAATCATCATTGACCAAATTTACAAACATACCATGACCTGTGTATGTTGTTGTCCTAAAACAGTATTCTATACACGGAAACAATATGTTGGGCTGCGACACAGTAAGTTCTAATTGAGCGTGTCTGAAAATGTGTTACTAGTAGGGATCACCCAAATAACGCGCGAAAGTAACTTGTGCGCCACCTAGTGATCATAGGCATCACCAGACGCAGCGCAGAAAAGCAATAGAAACTAAGGGATCACCTGAAAATATCGATGTATTACTACACAAACTAACTACGCGAAACTATACGTTCATTGAGAGGTCGGTCTGTGTTGTACGTAGTTTGTTATTTTCCGTTCACATTTCATAAAGATACTGACCTCTACTTGATCGCGTGCAGACAATTTTGAGTTTTGACTATTGGATTGACCTCTGGCGAATACCAAGTGAGACACATATATGTAGCCTGATGTCGCGTGTAACCCAGGGAGGGTGCAGAGTGGGGAAGCTAAATGACACCCTCGTGTTGTATCATACGCCTAATTATCTTAGCATTTCCGACAGAACAAACAGTCAAAGACGTTGTGAAAGACCAGCTTGGAATCCCGTCAGAATGGACGTCTTAAAGTTGCATGCTGAGATCGTCCATCTCTTAATTAGAAACAAAAACTGTATTAATTAAAATATTTGTGTTCACCAGGGAACTTCCGTGTCGTCAAAAAACAACATTTCGGCGCTCCGTTATTAAAAAATAGAACATTTATGCTTTTCCATAAGTATCATTCGTCGCGTCCGACCAGCGAAACAATAAACGTGTGGCGCATTAACATATTAAAGAAAACAATAGAATAGGCCTACTACAGATCTCATGGAAGTGTATATTACATAATATTATATAAAACCATTCGCCATCTTTAGTACAGAATTATGTTAACCATTCGCCAAACTCCAAAAGAACAATCTATAGAATGTTTGGCAAAGGGTATTGTAATATCCTGTAGCTTATAATAATCATGTTTCGTATCTATCATAAACATTTGTAATCTGTCCCCGTTTCTTTCTGATTATACACGCGTGAGTAAACGGGACTTCCGAGAGTCTCACGGCTTTCATGTTTGCGTGACACATTGACTGTCGTGTTCCTATACAATAAACCACACGTTCATCCACACCATTAAGATATTGGTATGTTTGTAATAGATATAAACATCATATCTGGCGACGAGGATGAACTCTGGTACGTGATTACAGTGTCATAACGCTACGAGCTAGCAAAACGACTTGTTTCCTTTGTTCTAACTCCCGCGTTGCATTTTAACTACGCCCACGTTATGGCCTAGCTACCTCCTTTTGAAATAGTAATTGTCTATGGGGAAGAGACAACAGCCAGCGCCAGATGGCATAATTGGATAGCCAAATTCGAAAATCTCCTTTGTGCAATTGACATTGAAAATTATGCCAGAAAAAATCCGTCTTACTCCACTATGGGGGAGGTGATGTCTTCGAAATATATGACTATGAGTGATGAACAGAACGGGGTTGGAACAATGACTGAAGGAGACAACCTTATTCCCAGAGAATGTGCAGTGCTGAAAAAGTCCCTGGAAGAGTATTTCACTTCCAAAAAGAACATTTCTTATGAGAGATTTATGTTCAGGCAAACATCCCAGAAAGAAGGGGAGAGCATCGACGATTTCCGTACCAGTCTAAAAAGCAATCCTTTGTGATTTTCATGATGTCGACAGAGAAATTCTTGGACAAATCATCCAAGGCTGCATTTCTTTCAAAGAGCGCAGGAAGGCCCTGAAAGACAATCTAAATATCAAGCAAGTACCAGACGAAGCTCGCAGTCTGAAAAGAAAGCAGAGCGGCTGTCACCGAGAATGCTGCTGCTGCCAACGCCGTCTCCAGTGATGTCAATGCCTATTATTGTGAACCGTGACCATAAAGGTCGCCGTTGACAACGAGGTCATCGTTCACGCGGTTCCAGTCATTCCGGTGATCGCTCTCTTCACAATAGACACCAGCCTTGCCCTGCGCAGCCGGCGAGGCAACACTAATCGTCGAGGTGGTTCTAGTCATCGCTGTTGTTCTACTCGTGCTTCAGGTGAACACTCATCCAGTGATTCCTGTTAGTACTGCGGCTGCTAACCCCATTCCAAGAATGATTGCCCAGCCAGAGGTAAGACGTGCTGGAACTGTGGCAAAATAAGACATTATGCACGTGTCTGCATGTTTGCACCCATGGTGAGCTACGTCGATTTTTCCTCGTCTGCGTCTGATGATGAAGAGCATGTCTTTCCCGTTGCTGACAAAATTGTCAACAGCATACATCATAAACTATCACATTGATTTTTTTATTGACACTGGTGCTTCTGTCAATATCATAGGCCACTCGACATACGAAGCACTCACCGACAGACCCAGGTTTATGTCTCCAGTGCCAAAGTTACACGCACTTGGCTCCAAGACTCCTCTCCCTGTGCGAGGTTTCTTTGAATTAGAAGTAAGCTAAGAATCAAGCTCAACTCGGGCAAAGTTCTACGTCCTAGAATCAACACGTGCAGCAACCACCTGAGCACACATTGTACACATAATATTTCATATATATTATGTGTACAATACGTGTACATTATATGTGTGTATTCATAATGGTTTTTCTGTAAAGACGGCATTGGAAGAATGTGGTTGGTTTGCCATTAAAGGATCATTTTTGTGAATGTCTTGTTTCATATATATATATATTACATTTGACCACTACTTTTATTTATGTTAAATTATAGTATTATTAAAAAATATGTTTAATGTATGTAGCACTCTACAGCCTATAAATTAAGAGTCCAAAACACACAGCATTAATGAAAAATAATAGACATCTTTAAATTTTGCAATAAATAGTTTAAAAAAATGTATAAATAGTTTAAAACAAAACATAATATATGTATTGTATCATAGCCATGATACATTACCACTGATAAGCAACATTAAAATGCAGCAGTTATAACACAACTATTTTCCTAATATGGCAAAAATATATTAATATTCATATCTAAAATGTTAATCCTGATTTATTACATTTATTTTATCATAGACCCTAGACAATTTGTAGAAAAACATATTTTGATGTAAAGAAACATATACAAACCACGAGCTTCATTCAAATGTTCTACTTTGATTATCATTAGCTTTTCTGTTTCATGCTAAATTATGTCTTGCTAATGATGAGTAGCTATGATACAAATCTATCACAGATACAAACTTTGTTACTGTCTACACTATACATGTGCAGAGGTTGCAAGTGTTCACCATCTGTTTGTCTTCCTGTTGCACTTGTCCACCATGCAATTATTTAGCCAGTTCTTGTTATTTCTTCTGACATATTAGTGTACTTGATTTAGAACGAAATATTTTAAGTGAAATCACAGATGTGGAGTTGGTTTATATAGATCACTTATTAATGTATATATTGTAATTAATATTGATATTTAAGGTACTTGGGTATTCATCATGTATGTATAAGTGTATGCAATAAAATGTGGTGTACGTCAATTATGTATGTGGTGATCTAGTTATAAACACAACCCTGGAATGCTCAGTAATACAGATAAAATTTACACGCACGGACGCACGCACACACGCACGCACGCACACACACACACACACACATACACAGGCAGACACACACACAGGCAGACACGCACACGAACACGCCCACGCACACGCACACACACACACATACACAGGCAGACACACACACAGGCAGACACACACACGCACACAAACACGCACACGCACACACACACACACACACACACACACACACACACACACACACACACACACACACACACATTAATACACTAACTTGAAAGCATTGCAAGTGTATCTTGTCCCAGGCAACACTTTCTAAGTTCCTTCACTTCCTTGTTTCATTGACTTCTCATCTACCATTTGGCGATGCAGTAAAAAACAAAACAGGTAGTTATTTAGGGTTATGTAATTGTATGTACACGTTATGCTTCTGTGCGTGTTGGAGAAAGATGGAAACTGAGTGAGTCATCCTCCAGGTGGCGCCACCGTGAACGAATTTATGATAATGCTGTATTGGTTATGCTTAATGTCCTTGGTTCGATGCTCCGTTTAATTATGGTTACACTTTGAAAACACGTATAATTGGACTGGCATTCATTGATATTTTGCTATCCACTTGCACTGGTTTTAATGCCAAAATTGATTTATAATGAAAAAAAATTATACAGTAGAACAACTGTGGCTTTGATAGAGAACTTGGTTTCATTTAATTAAATGTCTATATCAAAACAACCATATTTTACCATTTATATTATTTTTTGTCATATCGTCAATTTAACATTACATTTTATAAGTAAATGTTGGCATTCGACGTTGATTCATAAGGACGCGTGCGTACGAACGGACATGAGTACAGGCGTGTGTGCGAGCGTGCGTATGCACAACAGTCGATGCATTAGAAGAAAAAAAATCCATTAGAAAATAATTATTATTTCATGTGCTTCAAAAGCATTCTGCTGAATGTTTATTTAAATCCCCACTTTTTTGAACAAATCAATGGGCACAATTTTACGTAACATTTCCGGTCAGCGACGTATAAAAACGAGACACGTCACAGATACCTACGTAAGCTACGTTAGTTACGCAAGCCAAATACGGAGGAAATACGTGCCGGGGTCATAGTGCGGCGGGCGTTATGGTAATGTTGCCAGCACGGCGGCGACCGAGATGTATCTCAGTCACTCTGACGGTGTGGCCGAATCAGCTCCATCTTCGACCCGCTCGGCGGATCTCCGACGTCCGATTGTTGAATGCCTCGCGAACTCTGCCGCCGATTCTGAACGAATCCGCACGGACTGGAGCTGTTCACGTGGCCCAGGGAGCTGTGTTGCTTTATGATGATTAGGAGACACGAGAGAAGAAAACAGAACAATAAATAAGACGACGTCTGTAAGGAAGGCTCGTCCTCGGCGGTCTTTAGGAACGCAGATGACATCTGAATACCATGGATCGATCGGGGATCCTGGGGAGTCTCGGAAGCTCCCGACACTTGATGTTTAAGTCTTCAGACAGCTATGAGGTTCACACTAGAATTAAATGCGGTGTGTAGGTCTTCCAGATTCGTTTCTAGCATTCTCTTTTCTTCTCTGCAGCTCTCTCTCTCTCCCTCTCTCCCTCCCTCACTCCCTCCTCCCTCTCTCTCTCTCTCTCGCTCCATATATATACCTCTCTCTCGCAGTCTATCTCTCCCACTCTCACCCAACCTCTCTCCCCCTCCCTCTCCCCTCCCTCCCTCCCTACCTCCCTCCCTCCCTCCCTCCGCCTCCCACTCCCACTCCCTCCCTCCCGCCGCCCTCCCTCCCTCCTCTCCCCTCCCTCCCGCCTCCCTCCCTCCCCTCCCTCCTCCACTCCCTCCCACTCCCTCCCTCCCTCCCTCCCTCCCACTCTCTCCCTCCCCTCCCCTCCCTCCATCCCTCCTCCTCGCTCCCTCACTCGCCTTCCTTCCTCCCTCTCTCTACTTATGTATTCCTCTCTCTCGCACCCTATCTCTCCCACTCTCACCCAACCTCTCCCTCCCTCTCTTCCTTACACTCCTCATCCTGTCGCCCTCCTTCTCTCTCACTCCCTCTCTTTCCCTCTACCTACGTCTCCCCTTACTCTCCCTCACTTTCTCCCTTCTTCTCTACCATTCGCCCTCCCCTCTCCCTGTCGCCCTCCTCCTCACCCTCCATTTTCCTTTCCCTCCATCCCCATCTCCATATTTATTCCTCTCTCTCTCTCTCTCTCTCTCTCTCTCTCTCTCCCTCCCCCCTCTCTCTCTCTCTCTCTCACAGTCTATCTCTCTCACTCTCACCCCTAGTTCACACCCCCTCTCTCTCCCTGTCTCGCCTTGTGTCCTTCTCACTCTCTCCCTTTCTCTCTCCCTCTCCCCATTCTATCTCATTATGTCCCCCCGTCTCTCCCTCCATTTCCCTCTTCCTCCATCCCTCTCTTCATATCTCTTTCTCTTTCTCTCTATCTATGCCCATGTGGTTTCGCTCTCCCTACCTCCCCCTCTCCCATCTCTCCCCTCTCACACCCTGTCTCTTCCAGTCTCTCCCTATCTGCTCTTTTTCCACCTCCCCTTCTCTCCAACTCACCCTTTCATTCTGTTCCCTTCTCTCTCACTCTCTCTCTCTCTCTCTCTCTCTCTCTCTCTCTCTCTCTCTCTCTCTCTCTCTCTCTCTCTCTCTCTCTCTCTCTCTCTCTCTCTCTCTCTTTCTCTCCCTTTCTCTCTCTCAAAACCATATTCGTATAATCCTATAAAATAATCTATACATTTTTTTTAGGGTTTGATTCGTGTAGTCGCAACTGGGGGAGCGTTGACGTGAACCCGACGTCTTAATCAAGCGATGGTTAATAACAAAAAGAACACAGAACGACATGAACGTCGTTCTTTTTAATGACACCAGACAATGGATGACCCGCAGAACATCATGACACATTAATGATCGGTCGAGAAAACACTCCTTCTGACTGTGTTTCTTCTTCTGATAAGTCTTACTCGTGTACTTTTTGATGTTTGTTCGTGGCCGTCTTGGATACCCAGTGACTCCGTCGCCTTACAAACAGATGCACTTAAATAGTAGGGGAAAGATGTGACCTATCATAGGGGAGCTTTGAGCCACCCCCTGTAGCTTTGTTAATACTTATCATACGTTTAATTTTCTGAATTCTGTAGAAGCAGGTCATGCTACTGAAAACTTCATTGCCATATTAATAATTACGTACAATTAACGGCGCACAAAATCACGATTGTATGCGTTTTTAATAACGGAAAAATATTTTTGAGTAAATATTTCGTGTTTTGTTCTGTAATGTTTATCTACGCTTATTTATTTTAATTTACGCTTCTAAATGCCAAAGGTTAGCGTCTACTTTCGGCCAGCTTAAACACAGTGCCTGCCGAAAGTGTGCGTGACCCATTTATATTATATACAACAATACGGTTTTCTGTCTGCTTGTTTGTCTGCCAGTGTATTCGTATCTCCGTTAATTTGCATTTATGGGACTGACATTTTGTGTGCAGTCTAGTGGGTCCATTGGGTGTGTTTCGTAGATTTAGCTTTTTTGAAATTCGTTGGGGTGGGGATCCTGGGATATAAACATTTTTAAATGACATATCTCCAGCATGTATAAAGCTGAAATTTCGTTTGTGATCTAGCGGGCCCATTGGGGTAGTTTATAGATGTAGAATTATCAAAATTCATCCGGGATGGGGGTTTTGGGGGTCACCATTAGAAAATGACATTTATCTCTGTCAATTTGTCGTGTATGTAATTGAAATTTTGTGTGTGATCTAGCGGTACTTATCTGCATCAGTTTTGCATTAATGAGACTGACATTTTTGTGCGATCTAGTTCTAGTTGTTTCCAGCACTCGGCAACGTTCTATTAACTGACTAGTCTGTATATACTGTGGTTACAATGTTATGGTCTTATCAGGTCTCATTCAACTATTCAGCCTTTTTCAGAACTTTATTGCCAAGCCGACCTTTCTATACTGGCACTGAGGTGGTCTCTGCCAGGGTGCTTGTCGTCCTCAGTGGTTCTTTTACGTCCCAAATTGAGACGGGACCGACATTAACGTGATCTAGCTGACCTATTGATATGGTTCGTAGATTTATATCTTTTCTAAATTCGTTGAGGGTGGGGATCTTATGGGGATAACAATTTTAAAATGACATATCTCCGTGAATGTGGCATGGATGGAGCTGAAATATCGCATTTTATCTAGCGGGCCAATTGGTGTAGTTTGTAGATATAGATTGTTTTGAAATTCGTCCGGGGTGGGGATCTAGGGATCACAATGTTAAAGCTGCACTTTTCTCCGTCAGTGTTGCATGTATCGGGCTGACATGTTGTGTGCAGTCTAGCAGGCCCATTACGGTGATTTAAAATGTGTACGGAGGGTGGGGATCTTAGGGTCACAATTCCCAAATAGCTTTAGCACAAGCGACTGCCTTTTTCCACTAGGCAACGCCGGGTAACTCGGCTATTTTTATTAATACATTTATGGAAATGAGTCACGCAATCACGATTTACATAAGTAAACATGTATTATCATGTCAACGTGCATAATTACATGTGAAATAACAGTTTAAGTAGTATTGTTAAATTTAATATAAAATATACACATTTTCATTCATTTACACAAATCGAAACAACGTAGCCCTTTGTATAACACTACAATGGTATACAACTAAACATATCTACAAATATGATCTTTAATAATATCTAATCAGACAAGTGACCAATCCATTTATTCAGAAATAAATATGTTTGTTGGCTGTGCTTCGTAGCCTTCAGCACAATATTGCGCATTCGCCTGTCACACACCAAGTGTTTTTTGTCAGTAAATAATGTTTTATGCACTCCATGTATCGTCGGTACTAATCTCAGCTACCTTTCTGAAGTTTCTTCTGCTCCATCACCGGTCTAAAATCTTGTCAAATAAATCACCTCTGATCACCCGCAGATGTACACTCGCTGTTCAGCACCTTAGGGGCATGTACGTCAATGGAGTAACAGTCGCTACAGCAAATCGGTCACCGAAGTCTCTTTGCTCACCGCGGGTTGCGTCTTTGCGATTCACTTATGAAAAACGAACAGGCGCTTTTAAGCCACGCCCCATTTGCTGATCATTGGTCTGTCTACAAATAAACACGGATGCGCACATTTGTACGTTTGTTTTTCGTTGGGCACCTATTTCCGAAGTCGAATGTTGAATATTTAGCAAATATTAAGAACATTGTCGGATAGCGAATTATGCATTGGAGTGAAGTGTTTAGAGTATATTGTCTAACGTAGACACCGCCTTTGTATCGCTATACATTGTGTATAATTATCTATGACGTATTATGTGCATCGTGTATTGACAATTTTAGTATGAGCTATACTACAGCCTACATCCTTTTCAAAAACTCTGACGTTTTAATACTTGTGTATCATTTGCGGTGATATCTATGCCATGCTTAAGAAAATTGGCCCAAAATGTTAACACATACTTGTATAGAGATGACCTGGTGATACTCTATCTCTCCAACGTAAGCCAGAGGCAGTTGTTAAATGTAGTTATGAGAGTAACATGATACTGATAAGAAGCGGCAGGTAACATTACGAAGAATGTATGCCCTCTAAGCTAAATGGGGAGGAACTTAAATAAGTTAGTAGTGTAAAATAACTAGCTCATATTATATGTCCCCCTTGTTAGCTTAATTATATAATATGCTTTCTAATATTAAAAAATTAGCTTGTTAACTGTTACATGTAAATGGACATAAATGGACCAATATATGTATCATCATGAGTATTTTGGATTGATGTAATTAAATGAATTGAACATAAGTCTACATAACTAATAACGCTCGAGATTCAATTTTTGTGTGTGGAAACATTCACATTTCCATTACACCATTACATTTTTACCTGTTTAATTGACAATTAATACTGTGATTGTTTTCTTTTTTTGTGCACGGACAAATTCAGAAAATTAAACTTATGATAAGTGTTAACAAAGTTACAGGGGGTGGCTGAAAGCTTCCCTATGATTATAGGTCACAACCTTCCCCTACTATTTAAGTATATCTGTTTGTAAGGCAAAACGTCACTGATTGACAACGAGGACGTATCCAAGACGGTCACGAACAAATCGCAAAAAGTACATGAGTAAGATTTATTTGAAGACGAAACACAGTCAGAAGGAGTGTTTTCTCGACCGATCATTAATGTGTCGTGGTGTTCCGCGGGTCATCCATTGTCGGGTGCCATTAAAAGGAAAGACGTTCATGTCAGAGAGAGAGAGAGAGAGAGAGAGAGAGAGATAGAGAGAGAGACAGAGAGACAGAGAGACAGAGAGAGAGAGAGAGAGAGAGAGAGAGAGAGAGAGAGAGAGAGAGAGAGAGAGAGAGAGAGAGAGAGAGAGAGAGTGTTAAGTGACTTGTAACAACCACCTGACAACTTCAGCATCAAATCTGGCTTGACGCAGGGATGTATTCGTTCTCCCTTTCTATTCACCCTTGCCAATGACTGGCTGATGACGGAAAAAGAGGGAAACAGGGGCATCAAATGGACACTTACCTCAATTCTGGAAGACCTGGTCTATGCAGATGACACAGGACTGCTGCTTCTTCTATACACAGACACACATAAATACATACATCACATTTATAGAAACACGCACGCACGCAGGCACGCACGCACGCACACACACGCTCACACACACACACACACCCACACACACACATACATACAATACATGTATTAACACTTTAAGTATGTGTTGGTCACGACGTTTAAATATGTATTTGATATGAATGTAAGTAGAGAAAATTGGTATTTAGATGTTTCACATCTCCTGTATCATGATAGAAATGCCACCATCCGGCTAAAACGTCGCTACTCTGTCGTGTGTAGCTTCAATTATTCATTAGGCGACGGTCTCATGATGGTGTAGAGCGGGTAGAACCTATGCTCTCTAGCGCAAGTGCACGATTTGTCAAGACACTTGTGTTCAACGTCGTCCCAGACCGTGCCTCCGACCTCACAGCGGCGGTGGAAGAACATGCCGCCGTTGGCACAAGATGCGTACAAGTCGCAGTAGCAGCAGTGCTGCCAATGGCCGTCGGGGCGGGAGTAGCAGTCGATGATTCCGCGACGTCCGGTCGGGCATCCTGAAACCGGATATAACAGTAGTGCAGAAGACATGACAATGCTACAGCAAAAGCTCGTATGGACTTGAGAACAAACTTAATTAAAACAAAATTTCCAACACAAGTCTTTCCGAATTAAATAAAATTATTAAAATTGTTTGTATTATAAATACGAAGCATGGTTTTGGGTGTGGAGGGTGTAATTATAACATGTGTGATTTATTTAGAAAGAATGGCTTGTGATAGCATCGGTCGAGAATCATACTCGCACTCAGACATTCACGCACACACACGAATACACGTATGTTACAACTGGTAATTTTACAAATCGACCGGTAGTGTAATAATCGACCAGTAATGTAATAAGTCGACCGGTAATGTAATAAACACGTTTTGTTGTTGTTCTGTCATTTTCCTTATGGTTCAACTTGGGTACCCACACTGATGTAGCGCCTTCATGGCGTGCTTCTTTTGTTCTGTCTCTCCTCTGGCTTCGATGTTATTGCATCTGTCTAGCAATGTTTTGATGACTCCCAGTTTCTGATGTAGCGGATGGTTGTTGGTCTTCTTCCGATACACTAGGAGTTTGACTGTTCCATCCTCTTTCTCTTGTATTTGGCAGTAGGGTCTTTCTTCAGTTTCTCGTATGTCTTGTCATCTGATAACGTGGTTGTGCTTTCTGTTCATATTCGTCAGTGTTCCTGAAGAAGGCCGCCGCAGGTGGTCGAAACGTCGAAGTGAGTCGAATTTATTTAGTTGTGAATTAAAAATGTCTTTATTTAATTATTCTTCCAACTTGATGAACATTTTCTCGAATTAAGCCGTTTGTTTTCTGGGAGAACACAAGGAATGCCGTTCAAATAACCTCCCAGGTAACGCAGTAACTACATGTCAGCAAACAATAGGACCGAATCAGAAAGTGTGGCTGTGAAGAGGGCGGGTGGGGGTGATTAAAAGGGTCACTTCCACAAATGAAAGGGATAATCTACTTAAAATGAAGGGATCATCTCAAAGAAATATTGAAGGACCATTAAAGCATGATTACAAATGAAATACCTGATCACCATTAATGATCAAATTAAGGGGTTATCTCAAACAATATCAAGGAAATTTCAAAATACAATGTTAATTATTGATATTAAAACAATACTACAATGGGGCATTTGAAACAATTAAAGGGTAATCCAAAAAAACCAAGTTAAAGTTATATGTAGTTTCACTCGACTTCATTCATATGAACGAATAAGGAACACCTACTGTATTTTAAATTATGCCTAATATTAAGGGATTATATCAAAAGCAATTTTAAAAGAATAATCTTAAAAGAGTCATTAAGATGTAATTTTATAATGCTGACTGCATATCTCAACACATGATAGGGGCATCTCTTAAAATCAAGTGGTCTTCTCGAAAAAAAGTTAGTTAAATTAGGGGACATCTCGTAATGAGGTAGGGTTCTTCTAAAAAGGTATCAATACAAAATATGTTAGAAGTCATCAACACATTAACGAGCTGATAGTCTGAACAAATTAAATGATCATCTCAACAAAATTAAAGGGTCTTCTCAAACAAAGTTAATGGATCATTTCCAAAATAGACGCGTTGATTAAAATAATCGGCTGATCATCTCAGCACATTAAGGGATCATATCAAAACAATAGTGGTCATATCTCAATTAAGGAGTTTTATCAAAAAGTCATATCAAAAATACAAATGTTCAATAAAACGATGAATTAAAAGATCATCTTATCATAATAAAGGGTCATCTCACAAATAAAGGAGTCTTCTCAACTAATTTAAGGGATTATGTCAAAACATAAAAATATTTAGTAAAATTAACTGGCTGATCATGTCAACTCATTCAGGGATCATCGCAAAACATTACGGGGGTCCTCTAATAAAATATTAGGGTCTTCTCAAAAACGTTATGGTGTCGTTTCACAACAATATAATTGTTTATAAAAACCTCAACTAACTGATCGTCCTAATAATTTTAGAAGGCCATCATAACACTAAATGGTCATCTCATAAAATAAATGGGTTTTCTCAAAAAGATAAGGAATGATTTCAAAAATAGACATGTTGTTAAATATTTGGCCGATCATCGCAACACATTAAGGGATCATCTCAACAAATAAGTAGTCATCTTTCAATAAAGAGGTTTTCTGAAGCAACTTAGGGGAAAGCTCAAAATGTAATGTTAAGGAGAGATATTATACTAGAAACTTAAGGGTAATCTCAATAATAATAATAATAATAACGAAGATCAGCTTAAACAGACAAAACAGATAATCTTTAAGAAATAATGTTAAGTGCACTGTCGGTCAATTTAATAGTTCGCATTAAAAGAATTACGGGCATCTAATATAATTTAAAATATGCCTAAAGGTAATATTAAGGAAGTATATCTCAAATATTGTAATCTCACTGGACGTCATTCATATAAACGAATAAAGAGCACCTAACGTCGCCTTTTTATGGCTAGTTGCTTAATATAATCATTTAACTTTTTAGAAGGCCCTGACATTTTAAAGTCAGTCCTTAATTTGTTAATGAGTACGTACAGATTTTTATCAAATGACCCCTTAATTTAATTAACGTTTTCTTCGAAAAGACCAATTGATTTTATGAAATGATCCTGTCACGTATTGAGATGATCTGCTAGTTTGTTATAAAATGACCTCTCCAAAACTACTTTAAAATGTTTTCTTTAAATTGTTTGTGACATAATCTCTTATCATTAGGCATATTAAAAAAATTAGGTGCTCGTTATTCATTTATATGACCCTTTTAGTTGATTCAGATAACACCTTAAGCTTAAGTTTTGGAGATTACCCCTCTAATTGTTTCAGTTTATCATAGTTATTTTTATTACTATTACTATTTCGAGATTACGATTAAATTTTAAATAATTTCATATAAAAGCACTCTTCAATTACATTTTGAGTTATGCCCTAAGTTGATTTGCGTGTTAATTGAGAGATGATACGTTTTTTATTAACTTTGCCTATGATAAGAAAACAATGTTTAACTGATATTTTCATGTTTGTCCTTTTTGATTTTATGTATATGATTTTTTATGATTTTTTTTTTTTGTGACGTGAGTGGGTGAACGATTTTGCATTGTGTCTGTATTTTGACCCATCTACCCTTCTATTGATATATTCATGTAAAATATTTTACAGTACCAACAAAATTACTAATTTTTCAAGCCAAATTATCAGTAGGGAGCTTGTACACAACCGTCTAACATAAAAGACAGGATCTATTAAACACTTTATTATAGTCGGAAGTGATGCCTGGCTTTAGCAGATGAAGTGTGCGTCGTGGAAACATATGTTTTTCCCAATATGCCCGCTCCTGCTTCTCTTATTACTTCAGCAGTTTTAACTAATATCTACTCCGGTGAGTAGACACCGCACGATGGATGCTAAATCTACAAGGTTTTCTGTCACAGACACAAACAAGTTCGCATGCTTTGAGTTCAAAAGGGTTCTCATCATAGAATCTATTGACAATAATAAGCAAGTTCAATAGCTACCACTTCATGCCTTATCAGATACGAGATCTCAAGAATGTATCTTATAATAGTAAGCCTCATGTTTGTAACAACTAAAGTTCACCCTAGTAAGACCTACATCGCAAAACACACTAAGAATATAGCAAACCTAATACATTTTCAAAGATGTTCAAACAATGCAAATGGTGCAAATTATTCTGTATGCAAATCCGAACTTATACTGCAGCTAATTAGACCGAGAAACACCTTGTTATTTTACGACGCACTTTTAAGAAACATGTTTCACTGACTCAATGAAACATGCTTTGACACGGAAATTGCGCATCATTAATGGCTGTAAGCCGGTTCACCGGGGGTACTGTCAGACGATCCTTTTACGCAAAAGGTCGGCACGGATAGTTCATAACGGAGAAAACTATCATATGACATATACAAGTTGTCAACTGATGGACGGTTGCGCCAAGGATCTAAAGTCGATAAGCACAATTGTGATCTGCAGCATATTCTAAAGAGAGTATAAAAAGTAAATTAGAACTAGATGATCGAAGCGGTATAGGCTTTATTACAGCGGTAAGAAATTAATGTAAATATGCAAGTTGCTTACATGACAGTGTCTGATAGGTAATGGTGCATAACTAACATACGATGTAGGATAGGAAGGACACGCAAATACCTCAGAAGTGGCATTGAGTGAGAAAACCGCGGAAACCGAGCCACAACTATTGCGAACCATTAATATTTACACGTTGAATAATGATGTGATATTCTTAAGGGCAATACTATGAAAAAGGGAATTGGAATAGTTAAGTCTATTAGCAACAAGTGCAGATGCGATAGTTTTTGCAACACAAAGAGGCAAATACCAACAAATACACCATGAATTGAATTTGATATATTTTGTGTCTGTACACACCCTTGAACGGTCCAGTAGCCCCGGATTTGACGGTGTCAACATAAAGACATTTATTATTATGTATTAATATAATTAAATCAAAAATGTGATAACAAAAACAAGGACAAATTTGAGAAATATGCTGTCCGAAATTGAAATTGTCATCAAAGAGAACTCGTAGATTTCATGTTGAACGTACAGGCGTAACTTACTGGCTAAGGATATGTGTTTTATTATTGTTAGACCGACTCTGCCAATAATAATGGTAAGCCTAGTGTACTCACCATCCGATATTTCATTTCTGGGTCGATTTATTGCAATTAATATAAAGAGTAGACATATCTGTGTACCATTCATAGTAAAGATAGGTTTCAAATTGTATCTAATTGGGAGTGCGTTGAAACTTCAAGTGACTAGATATCTGAAAACCAGTCAAATAACTAATAATATGATCAAGACAAATAAAGTCAATGGTAAAAACGGTAAGCTATTACGTAGCACAGTATCCAGTCCTCACGACTGCTCAAAGCGCTTCAGTTACCTTTACTTTTTTCTCCCTGGCAGACCTGTTCAATCGAACATCATCTCGACTTCTCTGGGAAGCATCCAGTCACGCTGCAATTAATGCACAAACACTATCTATACACAAATAGTCACCACAGTCTATAGCAACGTACTCATTAATACAGCTGAGTGAAATGGTGCAACGTAGATTGAACGAACTTTTCCAAGGTTCGACACCACAGCACAGGATTCGAACTCGGGTTCTCTCGGTCGAGAGTCCGAAGCTCTAGCCACTGCACCACTGCGTTCCGCCGCATCGTAGGTAGATTGAGTAAGTTTATCATGGCCCATATTATGAGTTATATCATTATGCACATTTAAGAAAGCAGTCTTCGTAAAATGAAGTTGTTTGTAAGAAGATTTCAATACGTTGGAGAAGCAATTTGAGCTGATATGAGAGCCAAAGCATTTTCCCACATCTTTTTCAAATTATCTTGGAAATGAAGCTGAGAGTAAAAGCGGTATATGATTTCTAAAGTTGTCTTTTGGCAAACATAACTTCTTAAAGTGAATCTACATGCGCTTGCTTAAAATCATATGAAAATTACCCGTTATACTTTACGATTTACTTTACTACAGACTTTCAGCAGTAGCGTGCAAGATCATGCGATTTCACATTATTATTTCCTCACTGTCATCATCATCATCATCATCATTATGCAGGCATAATTTTTACGTGGTTGTTGTTTCCAGAACTGCCTGTCTTGCGCTATTCTCTGCCACATGGTGCCTTTCCAATACTCGTCTAGTTCGTCACTCCACCGTCTCGCCGGCATTCCTCTAGATCGTTTCCCTTTGTGTGGTCTCCAGGTAGTGTGATATGCGATGTCCATCGGTTATCTCGTAGCCTACTGGTGTGCCGTGCCCAGGTCCAATTCTCTCTTCTGATTTGTTCCTCAACTTTGTTCACTTCGCACTTCCCTTGATGAAATATGAGATGAACACGTTCGTAGTTGCGTAGAACTATGTTTTTATTGTATACGAGAAAGGTGAAGCGTTGCGTCGTTATCACGGTAGATGCAGTGTCGCATGCAACTTGATAAAATTGTGTTGTGTTTTCACGCAACAATATGTATCTTATTCAACACGTCGAAGGAATGCAACTTAGTCCTTTTGTCGTTTTTTTCAAAATGCAATAGAACTGACAAAAAGAGTCAGACGTATGCGTGATAGAACGGGCAACCTTGGAGCGCAGTGGCGCAGTAGCTAGAGCATCAAACTCTCAATCGACATAACTCAGGTTCAAATCCTCTGCTGCAATGTCGAAAGTTGGGTAAGTTAATTCACTCTACGTTGCTTCAATTCACGCAGATATATGAATGACTGTCTGGCTATAGACAATAGTGGATATTAAATTGTGTACGAATAGTCCTCGCGCATTAATTCCAGCGTGGCCGAATACTTCCCAGTGAAGTTGAGATGGTGTTCGAATGAACAGGTCGGCCAGGGATTATAGCGTAAAGCACTTTGAGCAGTCCTAAGTACTGGATACAGTGATTAATACAAAACCAACCCTATTTAACAAATGCCTATTAATGACGCAATCACTCTCTCGTTTGTCACTCGTTTAATGTGTAGTCTACGTCAACTGTGTTGTCTGGATATTTGATTTTAAATACTATACCGATCTTCTGGGTCGATGAGTAGAACATCCTGTACTATTACATTATGTAGTCATTATATCCAATGAGATCCTGATCTCCAACCATCCTGTACATTAAGTATTTATACTACTGGGACTCACAATACGCCACTAATTTCCTTGTCCACTTACCATTTGAGGATGTTGGTTTGGATGATAATTTGGCACAGTCTTGTTAAATATGTGCAAAAGTCGAAACTGCTACTAACCCTTCACAAACTTCTTATTTGTATCGATGCTGCGTCAGTCGAGAATAATCGTAACTGTGTATGTTTAAGGATCTAAGGCAAACCGACAATTTAGAGTGACAGCGCCTACTTAAACAAAAGATTAGGTATTGTGCCGGCTATGAATCTGACTACAGTTTCGCACGCTACTGGAAGATTTTGTAAGCAGAATGGCATAATAAGCGACACGTCCAAGGAATGTTGTTGGTGAGCTACAACCTTTTATAAATCACAAACACAAAAAGAGAAACGTTTGAAAACCATCAGCATCATTTGTTTGCGTGTTGGAAGCAATATATTTTACCCCTGTTTCACCGTCGGTCGTCAGACAGGTGACAGCAGGTCAGACATGTGTCAGCAGCGTGTACCTTTCGAATAAATTACGTTTTTGAGGAATATATCTCGCATCTTCTGGATACACGTTTCTGTAATTTGCAGTTTTTCAAGCCGCTTATTAAGGTTTTGTGTTTATTTTATTCTGTGCCTGGTACTTTAAATAAAAGTTGTGTTCGGGAATAAAGAACAAACTGTAAACACCTGTAAACGTGAAATAGAAGTCTTTTGCTGCAACTGTCTATTTTGGTGAATAGATTATAAGATGATGTTGTTGCATGTCGCTTGATTACAAGAGTCACTGTCATCCTCGCAAGCCAAAGGTGTGACTAGTTACACTACTCCTGGCAGGTCTCCTATGCATTGTATGGAAGTTAGCTGCATCAAGCTTACAAAGGTGTATGCAGCAGCGCCGCCTGGCGCGCGAGAATGGTCTCAGTACCCCCTGGCAGATCGCCTTGCAAAACTCTGAAAATAAGCTCAGCCAATGATATCGATCACCGAAATTTCCTGTGGTCTTCTGTGTGGTCTTTACGGACCATTTGGGCAGTATACGTATTTATTTGAATACAAAATACCGTTCAGCGGTTTGTGTGTATGGTCGAAAGGGTAATAATATTGGGATTCCTGGAACTGGGACGCGGATGAGACGGGTGTTTGAACTGTTCTAACGGGCGTTACGGCTTAGTCAATAGTAGTTTGATTCAGCTAAATTTCATACAATGAGTAGATCTGCCAGGAATCGTATACATAGTCATACCCTTGGCTTGCGAAGATGGTCGTCTCGCTTCCTAGCACGCACTCTATGCGTTCAACGTGACAGCATATGTGTCTCCATTCCCGTCGACAGAGATTTCGTGATATGTGGTTAGAACACTGGAATAGGCCTGAGGGATCGGAATTCTTCGAATATATTAGATGCGTCTTCAGAACACATATTTTCATTGGTTGAAGTCTGCGCATTGTGTTTAATTGTGTTGGTGTTGATAATGGTCTTCGGTTTTTTATTTATGCCTTTCTTTCTCTTCTTCCGCCAGTCATTCTGTGTCACTGTTGTTTCCGTCATCCGCCTTCACTTATATAAATCCACATTCTCCTCCCGTTTTCGACTCCCCTCCCAATCCTGCCAAGATGTCTCTTCACACTCTCCTCCTATCTCGGTCGTGGACTTCCTCTTTGCCGCAGTTAATTTAAATTGTATATGCGCGTACTTGATAACCTATATTAACGATATCTAACAATTTATAATTGAGGTAGGGTATGTATACGTGAGTGCTTGTGTGCATGTATGTACGTAGTACGTAGGTGGGTACGTACGCACGCACGTATGTATGTTGATATAAATTATGTTAACGTTTTCCTTCAAGACGGTTTCCATCTTCGGCAGAAAACATTCAGTGGTTCACCAGCGAATTCTCGGAAGAAAAGTAACCACTTTTTTATAGAAATTCCCCATTGGTTAAGGTATTTGACTGGTTTTAGGGTACGTACTGGATGTTAATCGATTGATCACAACATTGTTTCCTACCCTTCTTTCGCAGATTAGTTGGTGACGTCTTACACAATTTTTTTTGCTAAAAACTGCTCAAATTTTCGTCATAACAAACGCCATCTACGAGAACATTTTGTGTCTTCAGCTCAAACTTTACAATAGTAAAGCTTGAGTTTGAATCACGAAATGTTTGCTCAATCTCATGCCATATAACTTTGTAGGCCTAGTAACACAATGTGCCTTAAATAATCATCATTGACCAAATTTACAAGCATAACATGACCTGTCATGTTGTTGTCCTAAAACAGTACTCTATACACGGAAACAATATGTTGGTTTGCGACACAGTAAGTTCTGAATGAGCGTGTCTGGAAATGTGTTACTATTAGGGATCACCCACATAGCGCGCGAAAATAACTGCAGTCTAGTTGTCAAAATAACTTGTGCGCCACCTAGTGATCATAGGCAATCACGGGTACTTTTGTAGTTTAGGCTGTAGTACAGTCACCAAACTTCACATCATATATCCACAACACCTGTTCTACACATACACAATTATTACGTGATCAAAAAAATTAATTTATTGTCTTTTATCTATCAAAATGTACAAGAAATTAATTCGTTTTTGCGCGTATTAATTGGTTCCACTGGAAACTCGGGAAGGTGGCGCCACGTTATTGTTGACTTCAGATCACAATTCATTTCAAAAATAATTATTGTCAAAACAGACAATAAAATACACGATATTTCAATAAATTAATTAAATAAGGTTACGTTAAATTTAATGTTGACAGCAGCAGAGGGTATTTATTACGGTTATTGGTTTGAGTAATTATTGCTGCATTTTACTATTGTCTACCATAGGTAATTTATCGTACGTTTGTTGCAAAAAAATAATGATATATAATATGTTATATGCTTTACCGTGCTATCCCTGCTATATATTTTAAAAATAATGAAAATAAAATTTAATATGGACAATAGTAGTGGTTATATTTAAGTTTTAGCGGTCATTTTATCACGTTGCTAAATTTTACCAGACGGCCATGTATTGCCTGTAAAATAATCAATACTCATAGGTTGATAATTAATGTGAAATTTCAGTACTTTGCTTGATATTATCATACTTCAAAACATTTATTTATGTATTTTATATTAAAGGATGATTTCTGTGAATGTATTGTGCAAAGGTACACTGTAAAGCAATACTGTATAAGTAATTTAATATTGTATAAAGAAATTGTGTAAAGAAACAAATGAGCCAATTCTTGTTGTTGGACTTGTGTTTTTGAGTTCTATTATTTTAAATATAGAAACCGGGTGAAAGCAATCAGTATAATGCGGCGTGGCACACTCGGTGTTGAGCATAGGCTGCCAAAATGCCCATAAGTTGGGAAATGTGATGGGTGCATTATATACCACCTCGGTAAGGTCAGTTTCACTCCTGTGAAGCCAGTTCCGTTTGAGGTTTAAATGGGGGGTGCAGTATGATGTCTCAAGAGAGGTTTTTTTGAGAGCTTGCAAATGCAGGTTGATAAAATAATGCACCTCCAAAATCATTATTAGTCGGATTTAGTTGTAGTCTGTAGTTCCACGTGAAAAGCACTTAAACGCCATCATATCAAGCTGTGAATTTGACAAGTTCTGTTTCTGTCATAATACACACAATCTACTGTTAGGGGATAGTCTCAAGGGCCCTTCTCAAAACCACTTCACTAGATAGTGTAAACATTTTGCATTTTGGGGGCCCCTGGGGTGTCCTTAGAATGATTCAATAAAATACATATTTCTTGTGTATTGTGGCAGTGCCACATGTAATGTCTATGCAAAATTAGAGAAAAAGATACTGAAGAGTTTTTGACAAAAACAGGGCCAGGGTGTGTCAGCCTTCTTCTCATGTGATGTAGAGTTACCACAAGGAGAAAACTTGTCTCCTTTGTTATTTGCTATTTACCTGGATGATTTTGAACACTCTGTTAGTCATAATTATAAGGGATTGACATGGCAGCTGGTGAAATTTACAACAACCTTAGTGATGATGATGTATATATTTTCTTGAAAATGTATGTTCTTCTATATGCTGATGATACTAGAATGATTCAATCAAATACAGATTTCTTTTGTATAGCGGAACTATGTCAACTCTTCTAATGGTTGACATTTGGTTGTTTTAGGTGTCAACTATATTGTGAATCTGTAATTATTAGTCTATATTGATACAATTGATTTACATAATACCATGTCTACACAAGGCATGGCAAGTGTAAACAGAACAGTAGAATGCATTTGATATAAATAAAGTGTATGATATTTCACTGTATATTTGTCCAGAATATTAATGTTCTATGTTTGTCATCTACAGGTAACAGTACATGTTTAACCAATAGACAGCACAGTCACACCATTTCATAATAATTAAATGAACATCAAAATAAATACAACTTGCAATTATAGAAAATCAATAGTTTTGAAATGTCCAGTTTAACAGGGGTCTAACGTCTCTGCTCTGCCTGTGACCAATTAAAGATTAGTCAAGGTCTCATTAGCCTCCATAGTGGAGTGGGGGTAAGGAATCCATTACACAAGATACTGGCATTCTGCTAAACTGAATCAGCAAACTCAAGCAGATACAGGCAAAATGTGAACATTTAACGTTTTGGGAGACCCTGAGGTGCCCTTAGAATGATTCAATCAAATACAAATTTCTTGTGTATAGTGACACTACTCTAAGATACGTCTATGCTAAATTAGAGAAAAGGTTACTGAACAGTTTTTGAAAACATATGCAAAATGTAAACATGTTACCAGTTTTCGGGCCCTTGGATGCCCTTGGGAGCCCTTAGAACGATTCAATCAAATACAGATTTCTCATGCATAGTAGCAGTGCCCTAAGATACGTCTATGCAAAATTAGAGAATAAGTTGCTGAACGGTTTCTGAGATACGGCAGCTAACGGCGGACGGCGGACGCAGAGTGATGGCAATAGTCCGTTGGACCTTTGGCCCAAAGGACTAAAAACATCCCCACAGAAATAATATTATAGTTACTGTTAAGATGTTTAACCTAGTTCTATTATCTGGCATTGTGCCAACAGATTGGTGTATTGCGATAATTAAGAAGCCTATTTACAAAAAGCTGGGCTCAATAGATGACCAAGACAACTATCGTTGCATTACACTATTAAGCTTTTGGTGAATCATAGTTACAGATCATTAAGGGTTATGATAGAAGTAAAATGTTTACATGTTTAGTAGTGACTATATGCATGCCAGTGAAGATACACCTGGAAATAAAATATTCTATTAATTGTTCACTAGGTACATATATATATATATATATATATACATATATATATATATATATAAGTCTATATACCGCATTACCTGTACATTCAGTGCCAAAAATCACCGCATTGCCTGTACATTTATATTACATGTACATATACGTGTACAGGCAATATTTTAACCTTCCACACACATTTCTGTGGTGCAGATACTTACTTTTTGTTAGTCACATACATTAAGTGCGTGTTATTTTGGGGAATTCTGCAGTTTATTGTGTGTTGTAGCGTAACATTTTATATTTACACGAACTGGAAATTTGTGAGCGTATACTTTTTGTGTCGAACATTGCCTGTACATATACGTTTATCATATATGGTGTTATGCTAGCTTTAATCGAGTGTATATTTGAGATTAGATCGCATGGTTTGCAAACTACTACTATCAATGAAACGTTGCGCGAATAAAACAGAGAATATTACGTATTTTGTGTTTTGGTTAAAAATTACCGCGTCCAGAGTGTCGTTCGTGTATATTTCATACGCGAATTGTGCGCATGCGTCAGAATCTAGGTCACGCGTGAGGAAAATGGCGGAAGCGTCTTGCTGTCAAAGCTCTCACTTCAAATATTGATTTAGCTTTATCGTGGATGATTCTCTGTAGAATTTGACCAAACTACTATAGACAGATAGCAAAAATGGTAGCGCGACAGAATATGCACCCGAGCGAAGAAGTAGAGTTGAGAAAGTTGCGGATTTTATCAAAGAAGTGGCGCATGCCGAGAAAACCAGACACAGACGTCACAGTGGCACAGGTACAGCTTGTAATTTACATACTAGACTCGAGTGTCAAGTTCGTGCATAGCGAAATTCCGTAACAATGCGGTATTGTGGCAGTTTGACGAAATTTTCCGATGCACGAACTAGCGGCACTAGTATACGTTGTTTAAAATACAACACTCGCGACAATGACATTCGGCATATATATTGTGTTTTACTTTATGAAAGGATGTGTGAAATGTTGACGCTGCAGAGGCATCTTTTTGGAAGCATTTTCGCTGTACCTAGTGCGGAGTATGGTGTTGGATATTGTATGAATTTAAATATTTCACTTGTTCTGAATATCATGTAAATTAGAACAATTTAAATAAGTAATCCCTGTTAGGAATAATAGCTGCTTTGACTTTGTTCTAAATGTATCACTTATAAGTTATAGTACTATTGAGTATTGTCTATTAAATTAACTTTAAGATATATTAATCCTGCATCGTCATCGAACTTTTTTATCAAGTCTAATTCAAGGTGATAAAATCAATTAAAACATTGTGTTATTTGTAATTAACTGAACTGTGTGATGTATCCAAGTCCAAAACAATGGTATGTCTGGTAAATTTATTTTTTGGACTTCTGAATGTTCAAAGCATTAAGTTGGATTCTGGAAAACAAACGGCATTGCTTAGTTAGTACATTAACTGTACATGTAGATTGCTTCCTCTATTTATGCCTCTCTCGTGTTTTAGGTAAGGCCGATGATTGTAACATCCCTCCGAGCAAAAGGCAAAGAAGGTATCTAGTGAGTAGCGTTACTGTGCTATCTGAACTTATTGAGACCTGCTTATTAGTATGGAATATTTTTTAAATGTACATTTTGTTTTTTATATTTTTATGTTAATATCAGTGTTCAAGATTACTGCTGGTCAAACTAATAAATAGCATATAAAAGGAAGGTGGCTCCTTTGATAGCGACTACGTGTTAGCTTAAAAGCTGACGTGTCAAATATTGGTCACTATTCATGCTATATTTAAAGTGTTTGATTATTGTAAAAAATACAATTTATGCTTCTTTGAGTAGATACAATTTTTATTTATGAAAAATTAAATGGCTAACTTACATAGCCTCAATAAACATTTACCCAGACAGGTTGGCTGTTGTCATCTTACCCACATGAGGGATCATCTTCATAATTATTTAAATGTTCTCTAATTTTAGAGCAATTCAGAGTTCAAATTTTACAGAAAGCCAGTAAGCCGGGTAAGATGACAACAGCCAACCTGTCTGGGTAACTGTTTATTGAGGCCATGTAAGTTAACCGTTTAATTTATCAATTTTTTTGAAATGATGATGGACTGCATTTCAGTGATTATGTATATATATATATGCTACTTCATAAAATCTAACATAGACATTTATTGGGAAACGTTAAACTTAGGTCGAAGATGAAGGTCCGGTCGCTTGTGCAAGCTGACATGATTTATTCCTGTTGTATTTGTAGTGTTTAATTTATCATTTTAATTATTAGTAATATTGGTTTTTATTTATGTAATTTATCATGAAAATGTTCCATATTATATTTTGAATCACATATATTTTAACATGATTATCCATAGCTGAGTTTGGCAAAAACAATTTTTTTCCCAACATCTGCATAGCTCTCCCTTCACCATTCACTAGACTTCACCGCTCATCAACATTAAGACCAAAATTGACGAACAAACTATAGCTATACTAGTTCAAAGGCCACAGTCCATAACAACTAACTGTCATTGTGAGTTTAGCAGTTGGGTTTTGGAGACTCTTGTGAGGGCCTAACCTTCTCTGTATAAGTTGTGTTGTCTCACTCAAGGCATGCTCATCTGAATCAGTGAATGACTGTCAGTTGTCACTGTTACTGGCAGTGATGACTGTTGTCTGTAGTCAAAGCATAGACTGTAGTCTACTCTAGTAGAGGGTTGTTGGGCAGATTCGTATCCATAAGCCATAGGTAAAGCCGTAGCGTGGGGCCGTGGGCGTAGAGGGCAAAGGTAAAGACGGCGTGAAAACACAAAATCTCGGCTAGGCCTACTCTTTACTTTACCCCTCATAGACATACAAACATAATCCTAATAATATCATCCATGCTCCTGCCCTGATCCATGACTGACCAGGCATGACTAATGTTCATGCCATGGACATGCCCCATCCCCTTATGGCTATGTGGCTCATATCCGTAAGCAGCTATCTGTATACATTGTACTGTATTTTTTTTTAATTTGCCCTTTCCTCTAAAGTTGGCAAAGGAAATTGCCGTGACAGGTCTATGGCCATATCATACAGAAGTTACCTCACTTGCGAAACCTAGGCCTGTGTCCTATTTGTATGGCTATTGGCTATGCCTGCATGATTTATACTAACTATAGTCTTATACACGACACCATGTGATACAGACAGTAGATATATTATGTTTAGAGAATAGTCAGAACTTTGGGCACAGGACTATTGGCATAAGAAATCTCTAGCCTGTCTTAGGCTGCTTTTTCTTATGTTCCAACATTATTCTTCAAGTAAGTTAGCTTGCAATATAATTAATATCAGCTGCAGGAATGTATAACTAGTATGAATGTGTTTATATATTGGTAGATAAGCTCCTGTAGCATAACTAATATACTTTTTCTGAAGTATCATTGAGTTATAGAATTATTATTTGTGTACACACATGAAAAAACAAATGTGTTGAGATACAGGGGGTCATTATACTAATGTAGGAACGACCCTACATATGAATCTGTACATTATATGAAACTTGACT
This sequence comes from Paraescarpia echinospica, assembly GCA_020002185.1. Lineage (NCBI taxonomy): Eukaryota > Metazoa > Annelida > Polychaeta > Sabellida > Siboglinidae > Paraescarpia > Paraescarpia echinospica. The sequence goes on from JAHLWY010000185.1 coordinate 195,485, forward strand.
TAAAAGCAAACTGTATCTTTTTCAATTCTCAATATATTTTGCAATTAACAATCTTGTTTTATTGCAGCTGAAGGAAAGTCCTGCTAAAAGAAAACAAAATGCTCTGGTAAATTACAATTTACTCTACAGATTCAGTGCCCATGGCCGGTATCTGGACAAATGATATATTAACTGTACATTAATACAGACAATGCCAAGATATATTTGTTTTGTAAATAGTTCCCACCTCAAAATATCTACTTATATGAATTAAAGAAAATTATGTTCACTAATTTAATTTTGTTGCAGGATTTGTGCAATAATTTAACAAGATTTTAACAAGATTTAACAAGATTGCCATCCAGAGAATTAACTCTAGATGGCAGGTGGACAAGGAAGCCCTTTGGCTTATCGAGAGTCCAACCCTTTTATCTACATATATCCAGCCCTTCTGAGGTATGTGTCGATTTTATTTTTAAACATATTCACACTACTAGCACCCACACAATCATCAGATAATCTGTTCCATTCATTCACAGTCCTTTGTGAAAATGAGAACTTTCTCACGTCTAATCTACACTGCTCCTTTACTAATGTAACTTCATGTCCTCTAGTCTTTCTATCTTTCTTAACTGAAAAAAACATATTTCTATCAATATTTTCATAACCATTCAATATTTTAAACACTTCTATCTGATCTCCTCTCAATCTCCTGGTCTCTAGTGTTGTTAAACCACATTCTTTTAGGCGTTTTTCATAACTAAGATCCCTCAGTTTTGGTATAATTTTAGTCGTTCTCCTCTGTACTCTTTCTAGCATATATATGGATGTCCTTCTTGCGGTATGGCCTCCATGCTTGTATACAATATTTTAAATGAGGCCTAACTATTGTTTTGTACAGCGGTATTATTAGTTCTTTTTCTTTATATGCTATATTTCGCCTAATCAATCCAAGGATTTGATTTCCCTTTGAAGCTGCAATTCCACACTGCTCTGAAACCTTCATGTCAGCACTAATTGTCAGCCCTAAGTCTTTTTCTTTTACAGTAGTACTTAGTACAGTTCCCCCCATTGTATATTCTACATATTCGTTCCCATGTTCTGTGTGAAGGCATTTACATTTCCCAAAATTGAACAACATTTGCCACTTTTCAGACCATTTGATCAACCTGTCAAGATCATCTTGTAAATGCTATCTATCCCCATCACTTTTAATCCTTCTAAACACTTTTGTATCATCTGCAAATTTCAACACCTTGCTAGCTATATCATCGTCCAAATCGTTTATATATATTAAGAATAATATAGGTCCCAGTACTGATCCCTGTGGAACCCCACTCAAAACTGATTTCCAGTTTGAAGCCTCCCCATCAACAACTACCCGTTGTCTTCTGTCAATCAGCCATTTTTCTATCCAGTTAATTATACCATTTCCTATGCCATGGGCTTTTAGTTTAAGCAGTAATCTCTGATGTGGCACTTTGTCGAAAGCTTTTTGAAAATCTAAGTAGATGATATCTACTGGTGATCCATCATCTACCCACTTAGTGATATCTTCCAAAAAACATAACATATTTGTTAAGCATGACCTCGCTTTTAGAAACCCATGTTGAGATGGGTTTATCAAGTTATGTTTAACAAGAAAATCCACCATGTGATCTTTAATTAGTCTTTCTAATAATTTACAAATCACCGATGTTAAACTAACTGGTCTATAATTATTTGACTTGTTTCTCGAACCTTTTTTAAATAACGGTATAATGTTTGCTTCTTTCCATTCTAAAGGAACCACTCCCTCTTCTAATGACAAGTTGAAAACTGTTGCAAGCGGTATGCTAATTTGTTCTACAATTTCCACTAGTAGTTTGGGTGGAATACCATCCACTCCAGGTGATTTATTTTCCTTCATAGCCCTAATTTTCTTAGCTACCATTTCTGGGGTTACAATTAACTGTCTTAAATAGTCTGATTCTGCCCCCTTGAACTTAGCCTCTGGTACTGGCAGTGAACTAGTGTCTTCTCTGGTAAACACTGAACTAAAATACTCATTTAGGTCTTCTGCCATTAAGAATCCTTCTGATATTATATTTCCAGCACTATCTTCTAGAGGACCGACCTTATCCTGAACTTTCTGTTTGCTTCGAACATACGCATAAAAACTCTTGCTGTCATGTTTTATATTACAAGCTAATTTATGTTCATAGCTTCTCTTTGAATTTCTAATTTCAGCTGTGGCTTGGTTTAGTGCTTCTTCTTCCCTTGCCATTCTCCAATACCTTCTCTACCCTTTCGGTCACATGCTCTATCCTAGATCCCGGTAGACATACAACAACGTCCTTCCCCTCGCATATAGTCTTGTCTGTTTTTCTCAGAATTGAATCGCCCATAAACACTCTCTCTTTTCTCCTTGCCCCCTCAATCACTGCCTCGGAGTAGCTCCTCCGGTTTGCATATGTCTGGTTGTTGTCTTTTCCTCTTGTCGTCTTCTTCTCTCCTGTCACATTCTCTTCCATTCCCTTCTTTCCTGTCGCGTTTTCTCTTGTCCCCTTTCCTCCTGTCATCTTCTCTTCTAGCACATTTACTCTCACTTCCTTTCGTCCCTTCTTTCCTCCCATCACATTTTCTTCTCTCCTCTCCCATCCCTTTTCCCCGGCTACCTCCTTCCCTACGGTCACTTTCTCCCGTGTCACCTTCACGCCTGTCATGTTTTTTTTTTTTCCTGAACACTTCCATCAGTCTTCTGTCTCACAGTCTTACCAACTGCCTCTGTGGTATCTACCTCGTCACCACCTGTATCGCTGTCGTGTCTCTCCTCGTTCTCTACAGTCCGACTACCTGCTGATCTATCCCCACTGGCCCGTTTTCTTTTCCTCTGCCGAACACTTTTCCTCCGTCCCTCTGCTTTCTCAATGTCTTGTTCCTTCACACCGGTCACCTTCCTTCCTCTCAGTCTCCTTTCTTCAGTCTCCGTGACACAACTCTGCTCCTTCTGTGTTGTAGAATTCTCAACTCTCTCGTGTGGTGTTTCGTCCATAAGAATTTAGTTTCGTCCATAAGAATTTATCCTAAATTGGATTTTGTCCCAGATTCCCCATGGCTACATAGCCTCTATTCATGCCACTAAAATTTTACAGAAGTAATTAAAAAAGATAGCAGCCACTGTAGATTGAAAACATAAAAAATATGAATATTGTTATATTTTATGTCAATAAATCAATTTGTATACACAGGTATTGTTTAATAAGGTGTTGATAACATTTTCTAAATTTGCTTTGTGTCTTTTCTCGGGCATCTGTAACCTACGTACATTTTTCTGTTTGCAGAATCTAAAAAATAAGGTAAAGTTTTATTAAATTTATTAATATCAGACTATTTGTAACACCTGCTATTCAGCAGCTATTGTCTGTCATATGGCAAGAGCAACCTATAAGTATATGCATTTTATAAAAACAATGTTGTCTGCTTAATATAATATCTTATAAACACCACTATGACTGGTGTTCTCTGCTTGATTTAATACCATATAAACATCATTATGATTGGTGCTCCTGACATTTCAGAAGAAATCTCCCTTTGAACTTGCAGATACGCTTTGGTGGTGTCAGTTGGGGGCTGATAACGACAACTTTAAGACCATGTCTACAAAACATGGTTGGTATTTATTGTACATCATTCACTATCTATTCCAGCTGCTTATTCATACAACCATACTGAAATTAAGTGTTTATTGAAGTCTTAAACAACATTGGTAGGCATACACCTTTTAAAGCAAATACAACACAGTGATTTACAACTACAGTCAAGAGAATTGCACCAGTGGTTTACTCAGGGAACTGTTGTAACATTACATGCTATAATCATATTTAATTTAGTTCTGCAGTGTTATAGGCTGCATTTCTTGTGTTCTGCCTTATTTTAGAGTAAGTTGGCTTGCACCAAAATTAATAGTTCATTGTAGAATGTTGCATTAAAATCAATCATAACTATTTTCAATGTATGATGTGGTTAGCATGGTCTCCTCCTAACTCCACCATGTGTATGGCCGAAGCTGGAAGGGAAGTCTTCTATACACAATGCATTTTCTTCAGCATGTAATAATAATAGGAAGGAAGCTATGTAATTGCAATATATTGCATTGTAATGTAATTGATCCCAGACCTGCACACATTTCATTTTGTCGCAGGATTTGTGCACTTTTAACATTGTGGGATTTTGTCTGTTTTGTTTATTGGATTTTCCGGATTCCCCATGGCCACATAGCTGCTTCTGTTCAAGCCACTAAAATATGAACCCGAAAAGATAGCAGCAACAATAAATTGAACAAATGTCAATGCATACTTTTATATTTTACTTCAACAAATCAATGTGAAGGCACACATTTTGATAATATTTTGTAAATTTACTTTTCAAGTGTCTTTTCCCGGGCACCTTTAATTTATGTACATTTTTCTGTGCAGTAGAATCTAAATAATAAGGTAACTTTGTATTGTATAAAATGTATAAATGTCAATCATGTGTTTGAATGTGTGCACATAACATTTGTAGGCTTTGGGATGTCTTCGATTGCCACAAATGAACTGCAACCGGAGCAGTAGAGAGGTGATTATAATGTCTTCAGTTGACAGTTAATCTGTATATGAAATGCTCAAATTGCACATGACTTAAATTGACTAACGTGTGACATTACAGAGCATCTTCAACTGTGTACTCATCTGAAATGTCAAATATTGACCACCTAAAACCTCATAAACATGTTGCGTTGTGAAAAAAGCTGAAAGTCCATATTTGGACAACCAATTTTATCCCACAACAGGCTTTTTTTTTTTTTTTACACTTTAATCTGATAATAACTATTATGACATATATGGAATATTATGTAACATAAGTAATATGGATTTAAGGACATTTATAAACTAAAATGGCAGCATAGACATGCAAAAACTCCTAAAATACCACCAATACAATAAATACATTGAATTAATTTTAATTGTAAGATGCTTCCTACAGGTCATATTTTAAAATGTTGTTTTCCCTTCCAGCTTCGGCCATACACATGATGGAGTTAGGAGGAGACCATGCTAACCTCATCATACGTTGAAAATAGTATGACTGATGAAGGACGATTACCTGGTTAGTTATTGTACTTGTATACAACAAAGAAGGGCACAGACCACTGTTAACTTTTCCACAGACAGCCTTGTTAATGTTTTGTTAGATTATAAGGAAACTACTATTCAAAAATCTGAAATTTCAGAAATGATATGCTGACCAAATTTCATAAATGTCAAATACCACCAGCTCTTTTACAACACATCCATGCTCGGTGCCCATCAATATTTACCAAAATAGACATGATTCCCTGCACGCACGTGACATATAAATAAAAATGGCGAAAAATCACTACGCCAACTACACTCTTCCAAATATACATCGTTTCACTACCAATACATGCTAGCACTCAACCTGCTAGATATATTGCATTCATTTACCACAAATTTCAAACATCACCAGTTACAAGTTCAAATTACAAGGTACAGTGTTATTGCAACACAACAGGAAGGCTAATAGTGCTGTGGCCCCAGACGTTTTTCTCTTATCTAGACACGTTTATTATAGTAAAGTGAAGAAAATGCAATGTTTACATTTGCATATTTTAAAGTTAATAAAATAACCACTACAATAAAGTTTCATGCTAGTATTTTTAATATTTAACACACATTTATTTCATGGATATCAGACAGGAAAAACATTCTACCAACAGTTTGCATTGATCCGGGTGATAAGGATACTGCACCGTAAAGTTTGATGATGCTTGAATGGATCTTATTATGTACATCTGCTTCACAATTGTATTGTGTTACTCTTAAAATATATATTGGATGATTACACGGAGTGATGGTTTGACTAATTAAACAATACTATGTATTTAAATGTTTGTAGTGATGCAATTTAAGTAAACCATACAAGATGACACTGTGTGCTGTTGATTTTCTCTAACAACTTGTTTTTGCTCAATTGTTGCACCGACATTTCTTTCAACAGGAAAACAGAGATAGAAGCCTTCAAACAAAGCAGAGTTGGACCATAATAAAGACAACATATGTGTAGTCAAACCATGATGATATTGATGGTATGCAAGCCATAGTGGTATGCAAACCATGATGGTATTGATGGTATGCAATCCATGGCGATATTGATGGTATGCAAGCCATGATGGTATGGATGGCATGCATGCCATGGTGGTATCGACAGTGTGCAACCCATGATGATATTGATGGTATGCATGCCATGGTGGTATCAAAATGCATGATTGTAGAGATACGATTCAACACATGATGGTATTGATGGAATGTAAGCAATGATGGCACGGGTGGCATGCAGGCCATGGTGCTCTTGATGGTATACTTACCATTGTGGTATGGATGGCATGCATCCCTTAATGGTATTGACAGTATGCAACCCATTATTATGCACATGGTATTTTTCCCATGGTAATATTGATGATATGCAAGCCATGATTGTATTGATGCAAACCACGATTTTATTGATGCTGTGCAGGCCATGGTGGTACTGATGGTATGCATGCCATGGTGGTATTGATGGTATGCAAGCCATGATTGTATTGGTGGTGTGCAAGCCATGATGGTATTAATGGTATGCAAACCATGGTGGTATTGAGGGTAGTCATGCCATGGTGGTATTGGTGGCATGCTAGCCATGCTGATATTTATGGTATACAAGTCATAATGACATTGATGGCATGCAAGCCATTTTTGATAAGATCTTATCGAAAGTAAAAATAAATGCAACATTGCCTTTCCTTTTGCATTAAGAATGTGCTGTAGGATAATAATTAAATATACATTCTAGAGTTTATACACTGATTAGGTATTATTGTTATAGAAGTACATAAAATGTTTGGTTATACAGACCGACTAATGTTGTTCTCAAATGCAAATGCCTGGCAAACTAGATGAGTGATAGAACGTAAAGTGCATATGTAATTAGTATTGCACCTGACGCGAACTTCACTACATGTTTGACCATACCTTCTTTGCAGAAAATAGGCATAGATTCATACCAGAATACTATTTAAAAAGCAACAGGCATACAACTATTAATGTCAATTGGTTCAGCAAGTGATCTGCAATAAGCATGTTACTGTGACTGAATGTAGCATACTACTGTCATCGTTTCCACGCTGATGCAAACAAATACAATTGTGTAGTAGATCTATGTTGTTACCATCTGATAACATATGCAATTAATAATTTAACTATTTAGGGTGGTAGTTATATATTATGTAAGTTACATGTTTTGTGTTGATTGTTTGCATTTAGGAACTATGTATTTTATACATGTCAGTCACATTACCCTTTGGGGTCCTGCTCTACAAATAAAGATTAACAGTTCAAAGATAATGATCATAGGTGTACGAGACGGACACCCCCTAAAAAGACTGAGCAATGAAAGGATTTCAACAAAAACATTTTTTTAAATATAGCAAAACAACAGTATCATTGACCGGAAACTGATAGATAACAGTGAAACACACAGAACATAATAAATATATTACAGACACAAATTGATGCATGCATCACCCCCCCCGGCATTCATGAAACAGACAGGCCCTCCCCCAAATGAAGTCTGTTCCGTTTGTCTTTGATGTCTTTGTAAAGGTGTCTTTGTTATTTTATTAAAATGGTGCTAGTTGCTGCAATATATTGTTTCATATGCATACTGCAGTAGCCATTACATTTTGGTTTTCTTGACTGCATGGCCAAACATACCGGTGTGTTAAATATAGCCATGTATACACATGTTTTACTGGGACAAATACTTTAATTTTTGTGTGGAGTTGTGTTCTGAATAAATGAGATGTATGCATGTATATTATTTTGTATCTTAATAAATTGATTTACATACAAAAAGTGTTTATGTTGACTGTTTTTATATAACACACATATAGTCCACGAGTAATACAATATAGCAATGAAATCTGACTTAATATTAATCAAATTATTTGTTAATCACATTTTTGTGGCCTGATTTTAAGCAAATCGAAGCAAACATTTAAATGTTGATGACAGTTTATTAATGTATTCTATAACAATTAGTCAATTGTGTATATCTTTGATTATAATTTTCATTTTATTCAACACGTAAAGATCAGTAGAACATATACAAACTTAAGATTAGAGTCAAGTAGTGCTTGTTTGGGTGCTCCAATTTGTCATATAAAGCAGTGTATCCCCCCACCCATGAGTAATGTATGGTATTGAATCGTGCGTCCTAATTTGTGTTATGCAGTTTTAACAAAAACCTGGACCATTTCGTCCGTAAGGTTTTCTATGTGCTAAATATTGAATAACTAATCCGTCAAAGTTGTGCAAACTGTTGTTCTGAGTGGAGTACTTACAAAAATAGACCAACAAAATCCAAATCGCCGAAAAAGACGTCTACTTCAAAAATCGTGTGTCTGACTCCTACTAGTGAGTGTTCTAAGCCTAAGGGCAGTAGCCTACAATATATATAAATATGCCATTGACAATTTTCCAAGAATAATATTGATATATGAATAAAAATGTCGAACATGAATCAATACGAGCTCGTTCTAGAATGATGTTATTCCAGAAGGGCCATGGGATTTGTTGATCGTGAATTATATTAATATTGTCGACTTTCGTCGAGTTCGACGCCGATGGGCTTCGTTAGAACTGTCAGTGTCGGTAACGCAGTCGCTTACCTCACACATATTACACTCAGTAAGCATTAAAGTTGTGTAACTAGCATAGCAGTTTGATGCCGGGGTAAAATGCAGTCGACTATGACAAGGAATCGAATATAAACAAATACAGTTTCGCGCAACTCTACACAAAACACCGGCGCCATTTATTGTCATGAAAAACTGTGTCGTAGGTCATAAAAGGTCAGCCAGTGACCGCTCATTGGCTGTAAGTTTATATACATGAAATCACCGCATTGCCTGTACATATACAGATGTACAGGTAATATGGTTTTAGTTAAAACAACATTACCTGTACATCAAAATTAGGATAATTATAAATATGCAATTGAAACCAAAAACAAGCACCTAGATTTATATAAATAGTTAACTGAATTCATACTGTGCATAATTTATGCATATTCGATCGTGAAAATTTGTGTAATAGTCGTCATTACAAATGTACAGGTAATGCGGTATTATGAGGCACTGTACAGGCAATGCGGTAGATAGTGTTATATATATATATATACATACATATATATATATATATATATATATGTGTGTGTGTGTATAAGAGAGAGAGAGAGAGAGAGAGAGAAGTAGAGATATGGTGTATGTGTGTGCGTGTGCTTGCGTGTGTGTGAGTGTTACCATAGATCCGTGAATGAGTTGAATGTAGAAATCTATAAAATAACAAACTCAATATAACACATATAATACGACAAACATCTTATCTAGTTTATTTCGACCTTAATCTTCCCAGTGCACTTCATATCATTTCCATACTGGGACCAGCGAATACTGAATGATCCGTTTGGTTCTCGCAGTGTGGCTTCGTTGCGGACGTATGCTACGGTACGCAAAAACAATAAGCATCAGCACCCTGTCGTTAATCTCGTCTGTCATTAAACAGCATTGCCTCTCATATGTGTTTCATCTAAGGGTAAGTTCTTATATAGCGCATTATCCAGTCCTCAGGACTGCTCAAAGCCCTTTACACTTTACTCCCTTCCAGACCTATTCAATCGAACACCACCCCGACTTCTCTGGGAAGCATTCAGCCACGCTGCAATTAATGCGCGAAAATTATTCGTACGCAAGTATCCACCACTGTCTATAGCCAGGTACTTATTCATCAGCTATACACAACAACTGTAAGAAGGCGCGTCAGCGTCTATTGCATGCAATCAAGGGAAAGAGTTCACTATTTTTTCAGCAGCACATCTTTAGCCGGTCACCTGAAGAAATTGTATGATACTGTCAGGTTTTAGAGTTGGCATTATCCATCAAAATACCGCTCCATCGTTTGAGTCCCATGTTAGACAACGCACGACATTCGGTTGTGTTTAGCCCAGATGGCGGATCACCTTGACGACTGCACACCAAATGAAGATAATTACGTATGAATATTGGTCCCAATACGTATTCGTAAATATGGATAGAATGACATGCATAAGTGACTACACTTCTTATAATTCGTAATTCGTTGACGTTATTTCACATTCTTGGATATCTACCTTACATCGTTTATAAAACGAAAACACGTCTGCTGTAAAATAACGTCAACCTTTTATAAACGATGTAAGATAGATATCCAAGAATATATATATATAACTTAACAGAACAGGGAAAACACAAGTAATTCCACAGTAATTAAAAGCTTAAGTATGAGTCGACACACTCACTGGTGGAAAATCTAAATGTTTGATGGGAATGAAAATATGTAACGTCAACAGTAACACGTGCTATCGTGTTATTTGTATCAAAGACGTCATGTTCGGTAAAACTTAGTGCCGTAAAATCATAATGTTATTAACGTCACCTGACGGGATGCCTTGGTAGTTGACAATCGTGATAGTATTATTTACCAAATGTTATAAAACACACCGCATCGTTAAATAAACACCATACCGCGCTCGCAGTTGCTCATAGCTTGTTCAAAATAATGAAAGTCGGAGAGAATGTGAAGTTCATATCCATCGACAGGCTTTTGTCGTGATTGTGCATAATTTTTAAATAAACTATTACAGTTAGGAATAAGGGCTATGCATTGCTTACACTTAACTTTGGTAGCATAGAAAATGTATACTAACCGATATGTTTAGCTCTTTCTTTATGGAGAGGATACAAAACATCCGACGTGGCCTCCAGACGGACCAGGTGCATGGTGTTGACCAGGACGTTAACGACTCATCTGTAGCTACACCACTGGAGAGGTTTACTCGCGCATCTGATGATGAAGTGAAGACCTTCATCCTGAAGTTACCTGATAAATCCTGCGACCTCGATCCACATGGCTTCTAAATCAGTGTGTAGAAGAGCTACTCGCTATTGTCACCGCGATTGTCAACGCCTCTATGGATTGTAGCTGTGTGCATTCAAGTGTGCAAAGATACGACCACTACTCAAGAAACCAACACTCGATCCTGACATCCTGGAACATTACATACCTGTGTCCAACCTTCCTTTCATTGTATTACCTGGTGAGTAATGGTCTTCATGAGGAGCTCCAGTCAGCCTACCGTAGATCTCACTCGACCGAGACGGCGCTCCTCAAGGTGCAAAGCGATATCCTCGAGTCTCTGGATAATGGTCGTGTCACATTATTGGCTCGATCTGTCAGCTGCGTTCGACACTCTCGATCACGGAATTCTGTTGCATCGTTTTGAGAACTTATTTGGAATCTCCGGAGCTGCTCTCGGCTGGATAGCATCGTATCTCCACGACCGTTACCAGATAGTGGTCATAGATAGCGAGCACTCCTGGAACATGGTGTACCACAATGCTCGGTACTCGGCCAGAAAAAATACACCATGTACTCAAAACCACTAGAAGCCATTATTCGTCGGTATGGACTGTGTTATCACTACCATGGGGATGACACCCAGATGTACATCTCGTTCAAGCCGAAGGACGGTGCAGCCCAAACAGCATCCCTGGAACTCATTGAGAGGTGCCTCACGGACATTGAAAGATGGATGCACGCAAACATGCTAAAACTGACAGTGAAAAGACTGAGGTTGTGTTGTTCACATTCAAGCGTAATGCCTTGCAGATGGAAAACGTTATTGTGCGTGTTGGCGACACTGACATTACATCAGTGTACAGTGTAAAAAACCTGTGTGTTATCTTCGACTCTGCAATGAACATGGGGCAACATTTGAACAGTGTCTGTAGGTCTGGATATTATCAGCAACATTGGGCACATTAGGCGTTATTTCACAAATGATGCCATTCAATTAATAGTCAACGGGGTTGTAACATCACGTCTAGGCTATTGTAACGTTCTGCTCAGCGGACTACACCAGACATCAATTAACAAGTTACAATGTCTACATAACACCGCAGCACGGATTGTAACCAGAACATCACGATACAACCACATCACACCAGTGTTGAAAAACCTACACTGGTTACCTATTAACTATCGTGTGCAATTTAAAATCCTGATGCACACATATAAAGCCCTACATGGACAGGCTCTAGGATATATATCGGACTTGCTGAATGTGTACCAACCAAGAAAAACGCCACGATCCATGGATTCAGTGACATTAGAAGTTCCAAAGGCTAGAACAGTTACTTACGGCGACAGAAAATGTCAATGTTCTGCAGCCAAGTTGTGGAATGCGCTACCGGCTCACATTCGTGAAGCAAAAACACTGAACACTTTCAAGAAGCTGCTTAAAACACATATGTTCCGGGCACATTTTGGTGCTTAACTCTTTCTAGTCAGTTTTTATTACATTTTAAAACAGTATATATATAATATATATATCTGATTATATCCAGTCTTCTATAATATTTCATTTTTTATTATGTTATCGTTTTTACTGCCTATGATTATTCTATTGATTGTGTACAGCGCTTTTGAGCAGGCTTTTATGTATGAAAAGAACGCTTTATAAGTTCGGTATAATACATAAATAAATAACAAATAAATATTAGAAACGCGTTTGAACAGACTTGAACAAAGTCATGATAACGTAATTGCACCTCACATTCTCACGTAAGCCCTAACCAGTGCTTACTCCACTAGGTCCGATTTACTTTTGGTAATACTGTACGCTGTTTAGATTGTCAAGCGATAGCAGACTCTAGACCCACAGCAATGGATTACGTGTGACTGTCGTACGCTGATAACACAACATCCGCCTTTGGACAATAACAATATGTAGGCTACTCAGATCATATATTAATTGGAGTAACGGAGACCTGGTAGACAAAGTTCAACTTTCTGATATCAGTAGACGCAAACGATGATAGTTGACACGTCTGGATGCACAATTGGATTTGTAGAGATGTGTGGATTCAAACAAGCATAACCAGCAGTAGCGTGCTGCTGACATAAATAGGTTGTGAAACGTGTACGCAGAACAACATTTGGTTTCTATTTTTTCGTGACTCGACAGTACAAGAAAGGAACATGAAACGAAACTGTCCTTGGATGTTCCTTGCTGCTATTGCTGTTGCTGCGTTGATGGCCAGTTCGCTGCCGTTATCGGTACGTAGCATATATTTGTTCTACGATTGTGTGCTCTACTTGTCAGATTCGCGCACGCACGCACGCACGCACGCACACACGCACGCATGCCCAAAGTATATGATCAAGAAGAAGAAACATAAGACGAAGAGAGTCCGGCGTTTTACTGATTCCCATAACGGTGATCGTTAGCAATGTCACCCCTTAATACAATGTTGTCCGATGTTTCGCTAAAATTTACTTTGTTAGTTTCTCTTACAGTCGTACAGAGGTGTATTGGGTTTACAGAATCCATGTACTTTATGTGTTTGACAGTATTCATAGTATATATATACAGCTGTATGTATATATATATATATATATATATGTGTGTAATGCAGCTACACCACGTTATTTATTTCTCAATGTTTTTTTCAGATGGGATACACTACAGGTATGTTCATATGAATTTCATTACTTGGGATGTATCTACGGCATAACACGGAAACAACATACGTGTTGTACTGAACCAGCGACTACTTTAACAAAATTTAACAAGATTGCCACCCAGAGAATTAACTATAGGTGGCAGTTGGACAAGGAAGCCCTTTGGCTTATCGAGAGTCCAACCCTTCTATCTATGTGTATCCCGCCCTTTTGAGGTATGTGTCGATTTTATTTTTTAAACATATTCACGCTACTAGCACCCATACAATCAGCAGATAATCTGTTCCATTCATTTACAGTCCTTTGTGAAAATGAGAACTTTCTTATATCTAATCTACACTGCTCCTTTGCTAATGTAAGTTCATGTCCTCTAGTCCTTCTATCTTTCTTAACTGAGACAAATATTTCTATCAATATTTTCATAACCATTCATTATTTTAAACACTTCTATCTGATCTCCTCTCAATTTCTTGGTCTCTAGTGTTGTTAAACCACATTCTTTTAGGCGAATTTCATAACTAAGATCCCTCAGTTTTGATATAATTTTAGTCGCTCTCTCTACCATATCTGTCCTTCCTGCGATACGGCCTCCACGTTTGTATACAATATTCTAAATGAGGTTTCACTATTGCTTTGTACAGCGATATTATTAGTTCTTTTTCCTTATACGATATAGTTCGCCTAATTAATCCAAGGATTTGATTTCGCTTTAAATTTGCAATTTCGCATTGCTCTGAAACCTTCATATCAGCACTAATGGTTAACCCTAAGTCCTTTTCTTTTAAAGTAGTACTTAGTACAGTATCCCCCATTGTATATTCTACCTCTTCGTTACCATGTCCTGCGTGGAGGCATTTACATTTCCCATTTGATCAACCTGTCAAGATCATCTTATAAATGCTGTCTATCTCCATCACTTTTAATCCTTCTAAACACTTTTGTATCATCCGCAAATTTCAACACCTTGCTTGTTATGTCATCATCCAAATCGTTGACATATATTAAGAATATTATATGTCCTAGTACTGATCCCTACGGTACCCCACTCAATACCGATTTCCGATTTGAAGCCTCCCCATCAACTACTACACGTTGTCTTCTGTCAATCAGCCATTTTTCTATCCAGTTCATTATACCATTTCCTATGCCATGGGCCTTTAGTTTAAGCAATAATCTTTGATGTGGTACTTTGACGAAAGCTTTTTGAAAATCTAAGCAGACGATATCTACTGGTGATCCATCATTTACCCACTTAGTGATGTCTTCCAAAAAACATAACATATTTGTTAAATATGACCTCGCTTTAAAAACCCATGTTGGGATGAGTATATCAAGTTATGTTTAACAAGAAAATCCACCATGTGATCTTTAATTAGTCTTTCTAATAATTTGCAAATCACTGATGTTAAACTCACTGGTCTATAGTTCTCTGACTTGTTTCTCGAACCTTTTTTAAATAACGGTATAATGTTTGCCTCTTTCCATTCTGAAGGTACCAATCCCTCGTCTAATGACAAATTGAAAAATGTTACAAGTGGTACGCTAATTTGTTCTACAATTTCAAATAGTAATTTGGGCGGAATCCCATCCACTACAGGTGATTTATTATCCTTCATTGCCCTTATTTTCTTAGCTACCATTTCCGGGGTTACAATTAATTGTCCTAAATAGTCTGAATCTGCCCCCTTGAACTTAGCCTCTGGTACTGGCAATGAACTAATATTGTTCCTGGTAAACACTGAACTAAAATACACCGACCTTATCTTGAACTTTCTATTTGCTTCGAACACACGCATAAAAACTCTTTCTGTCATGTTTTATATTACTAGCTAATTGTTGTTTATAGCTTCTCTTTGAATTTATAATTTCAGCTGTAGCTTGGCTAAGTGCTTCTTTATAACTGTTGTAGTCTTCATCATTTCCAGTACATCTATATGACTTCCACATCATTTGTTTATACTTAATTTTTCTAATGGCTTCTTTCCATAAGAGTTTCTTTTTGGACCGTTTCCTTATTTTTTGAAGGGTACAAATTTATCAACTATGCACTTAATTTCACTCTTTAATATATTCCAACATTTTGTTGCTGTTTTATTTTTCAGTGTGTTATTCCAGTGTATCTTTGCTAAATATTTCCTCCTGTCCTTTTACCTTCCTTTGTGGACATTTCTCCTATACTGCTTTTTACTATTCCTTTCTGATTTTACTTTGATGGTAAAATGTATCTGGTTGTGATCACTACTCCCCAGTGGCTCACATATATTGACATTGTCAAGTTGTATATTTGATCTGCATTATTAGACGATGAAATGTCAAGTCTATCAAGATATACACACACACACTCACACACACACACACACACACACACACACACACACACACACACACACACACACACACACACACACACACACACACACACACACACACACACACACACAATGTTCGCTTTTTGTTTTCATATTTTAAGTACGAAAAAAGAAAAAGAAATAACAATCTACTATTCCGGTATTTATAATACATGTTAGAAAAACGAAATAACGATAAAACAAACCGTTTTTTGTTTTCGTTGCATCAGAAAGAAAAAAAAAACCGACTGCAGCGGCATTCGCTTCTGCACTTCGGAAGCTTCGGCTGCCTTACCGCTTCGGCTAGGCGGTAAAATGTGGTGGCTTCAGCGGGACAATTCGGTCGCACCGGCGGCATTTTAAAAACAAATTCGCTAGAACTTGACTAGAACGGGCGAATATTGATCGTTTGGCGCTGAGGTTTTTTAAAAGGTTTCTATTATTAAATTAATTATACTGAAATTTCAGTAGTAAACTACTTGATTAATCATTGTGTTTAGCAGAAATACATAATATAAAACTAGTATTTGAGATTGTACTATTATGTGAAAGTGCTTGAAAATCTACGTAATAGTAAAGCATATTTGAAAGTAAAGATTAGTATTTTAGAAAACATACTCGAATTAAACGTTGCATTCTGAGATTACCCATATTTTAAATTAAATAAAACTGTTCAGTGAATCACAATGCCCCATACAATATCATAAACTATATATCACCTTCCACGTACTATGCAATTTTAAGATAAAACGGCGTCAAAGAATAACATATTCCGCTGAAAATACGGGGCCACCGTTAATTTTGGCAAAACACAATTTATGAAATAACATATCAAATGCCAACTGATACATATGGCACCAAATAACTAATTCTACAATGCAACTTTAAATTTACAAAATCTGACAGTAGTTAAGGAGAGGATCTCGATAAGCCGATGTGGGGCCATGAAAATATGGCACTGAAGATGCTGACTCATTTCCGGTTAGGAGCGCCCCCTGGGGTTATTGATCTACTTAATCCGATGACGTCATATCCCTTGATTATCGTCCATC